>JARACY010003615.1:0-32023 GCA_029255725.1 Scrobipalpa atriplicella | reverse complement strand
ACAAGGTGTTGGTTTTGAGACAGAAATAGATCTCCTTGTTTTTATTTTTTTAAAGGTAATTTTTTTTAAATTAGAGGTAAAGTAAGTAATATTACCTATGCAGTTGGGTTTTTTGATTTTTTAATTTAAAATTTTATTTCCTTTTGAGGTACGGAACCCTAAAAAGAAAGCTTTGTAAAATTGATCTGAGATAATAATGTTCAAGTGATTCTGATAAGCTAAGCTGATTTGTTTTTAAGATTTAAATTTATTGTGCTATAGATTATATTTAATGCAAACTCGCGTACTTAAATAAATTGACATTTGAGATTAAAAAGCTCTCTAAAAATTCTCTGCTTAGATTCGTTTATAATTACATTAGGCAATGCGAAAACCAGGAGTCAGATCCCCGCGCGGGCTTTTACCTCGCTCAGAGGATCTCTCTGGCAGTGCAGAGAGGAAATGCGGCCAGTGTTAGAGTCTGTTCGAAAAGAGAACAGGCATGGAATTTGAGGGCGCGCATTTGTATTTAATTAACTGTCGCTTGTTCGTGTGAGGATTATGCCCAAGACTTTAACGGTAACCTTTTACATAAAATTTTGGAGGTTTTAGGTCAAAGACCTAGGCATAAACGCCACGCAACCAGCCGTAGGCTAATTAATACAAAAGTGCGCCCTCCGATTCTATGCCTGTTCTCTTTTCGAACAGACTCTATGGGCACATTTGGGTGGGGGGCGTGCTGCTAGGCGGACTGTTTTTAGTTTTATTTATGACTTGAATTTGACAATTTGTATTAGCGAAAAAACTATGAACTAAGCCATGATATTCAAAGAGTAACAGCTGGCAATAGATTGAAACTAGTGGAGTAAAGATGGTATGCTATATTATTTTTTAAAGAACATATTTCCTTGCAATAATTTTTTATTTTTCAGTGTGGTTAAAGTTTAATATTTGTTGCAGGTCATTTGAATGGCATCAATAACTTTGACAACAGGCAAGAATATATGAACAATGAACAGCTCAAAGTTATGTATGAGGTAAATAACATTTTTCAATAAACAATCCGCCCCGCGGTTTTTACCGCCGTTAAATTAATTTGCCGTCGAAATGAGATATTTTTCTGGGGTAAAAATTACATTATTAACTCACAGCCATTGTCAATTTATTATTGACGTGTAAATGAATACTTTATTCCCATCGAAATTATTTAGCGCTAAAAAGTTGATGTCCATCTCCAGGCTACCATTTTAGCCCGCCGCTGTATAGGTTATCTGTGCTACCATCTATAGTTGTTTTATTTCACGACTGCCGCTCGGCCGTACTTGTGGTTGGGCGTACAGACACGCGCCCTTGTTAGCGTAACAGCAGGTGTACGGCGAACTTAAGCACACTAAAGCAATGTGTACACACACAAGTATGACCAGACGGCAGCCGGCAGATAAAAATAAAAATACTATAATCATCGAGCCAAGTTTCATCAAATTCCGTTTAGCTGTTTAGGTCTTCCATGCTGGACTGGGAGCGATAGAAAAACATAGAATGTGCCAGCTGCATCTCCTCCCGGGCATGCTGTAAAAACCAGCTAAGGGATTCGAGGGTTTAAGTGTATTGCAATTTATAGGCGATGGGCTGACACCTGTCACTATAGCGATATACATTATCATCTGTAATAGTAATAAGTAACCCTCAAAACTTGTCAGACGTGGCGGAACGACTTTGTTTAGGTCGTTTTTGCTCTGCCTACCCTTCTAGGGATAAAGGCGTGATTTGTGTATGTATGTGTTCCAAACTAAACGTTGTGTTTATAGATGCGTGTAAAGGAATGCCAGCAGCTAGCAGCTCAAATGGAGAAGCTGGATACGGAGATCGACAGCCTGCGCGCGCGCCTTGCCGCCGCCGTCAGCGACCGCGACAAGGCCGAGCTGTCACTGCAGGAGGCTCATCACTTGCTTGGTAATAAACAAACAAACATATTGGCAGTAAAGGATTGCCAGTAGCTAGCAGATAAAATTTAGAGTGGAGTGACCCGTGACGTGAGGTTTCTAAAAAAAGAGAAGTAATGTTTCTAAAATTTAGCTGATCAAACTTTAGTGTATTACCCGTAAAACTGAGCAACTTTCCCCAAGGAACTACATAGGTTGAAATAAAAATGCCATCCCATACAAATGGTGTCAGCGGCTAGAGTAATTTTATATGGGAGGGCAATATTTTTTCTTATTTCGATGTTCCTTTGGGAAAGTTGATCAGTTTCATGGGTTCACACCTTAAAATTTGGTCAGCTTTACCCCTAGCTAGTATATTCTACAGTTAAATCTATAAGTTGTAGGTATATAATTTGCAGCGTCAAGCAAGCACAAGATGATTGAGCTGGAGCAGCAAGTGACAGCGCTAACTGAACGTCTAGTGGAAAGTGACCAAGAGAAGGAACAACTTAAACTAGAACTGCGCTCCGCCAACATCAGTCTGCAGGATGTTCAACAGAGACTTCACACTATGCAGGTACATGACATCTCTACAGATGGTTAAGAAAAAATGGCTTCCCATACAAATCGTCAGATTAAGGTGGTCATTTTTTATGGGGAATTCATTTTTACGTGGAAGAATTTCCAGGTGATAGTTGTTCAGTTTCGTTGCAGCAACCCCTATCAGATTCTGGTACGCACTGGTTTACACCCAGTATTTCTTTCGCAGGTTGCCCACAGCCATGACACTGATGCTCTCTTCAGAGATCAACAAGATAGGTAAGTGTAAAGCCTGCTAGTGTGTAGCAGCATTAATAACGTCGACCTCGTTCGTTATTTGATATTTCGCGAACCCCAAAAGCCTCCCGGCGGGGGACAGTGATTTTTGTGTTGTTGTTAGTTTGGTTAGGACAATGCAGGCTGATCACCTGATTGTCCGAAAAGCAAGATGATCCATGCTGCCGGATGGGCATGTAAATAGTCGGTCCTGCGCCTGATTTCTCTGGTAGTGTCAGTCAGTCTGTCCCATCAGAATAAGAGATTAAAGTAATAGAGAGTGCACCTGTGTGTAGCGCAAATACTTGGGCACTAAAAACTAGTCCTGTGCAGTTGGCCTATCTCTGGGAGATTGGCCGCAATCACCGAAAATCGGTGGGAGGACTATTATTATTATTTTGCGAACTGAAAGCTTTATTAGAATGTTCACTTAACTTCATTTTCAGACATAGAGAAGAAATGGACAGGCTACAAAATGATTTAACAAAAGCTAAAAACAGGCTTGACGAAAGAGTAAGTTGTTTTTTTTGTTTTATTGTTTAAACATTTTTATTGTTTTCTACAATAATATTTGACTCAATCTTTATTTATATTAACAGGAAAGCGAAATTAGAATGTTAGAGAAACGATGTTTAGAAAAAGACCGAGAGAAAGAAGATATATTGATTGAAAAAGGGGCAACAATAAATAGGTTAGCTGGTGAACTGGAGGCTGCCCAAAGTAGACTCGTCAACGGAGAAACAACCAAGCTTAAAGAGAAAGTGTCCCAACTCACCACTGAGAGAAACGCCGCCAAGGAACAAGTCAAGGAACTGGGTGTAAGTACCACTAATGACTTGGAAAATTACTAGTCGCACCATGAGACTAATACATAGTTTTAAAATTCTGTCTCCAGTAAAAAGTCACCCTATATTATATATAGAGTGTAAAAAAATGCGGACCAAACTCCATCATGTACCACTTCAACTTCGTCATGTATTTTAATTTGTAAATAGAAAAAATATATAAAAAGCCAGCCATATTTATTCCAAAAAGTATTATTTGTTCTGAGCGTAATCTAATCAGGCGTGAAAGAGTGCAAAAATTGTAGCCCGCAAAGTAACAAAAGAGATGTAAATATTTTGCAAGGTTTTGTCACTCGTGCACATCTCGCCCGAAATGTGTAGATGCCGCGCGGTTATGTAGTCAATTTGATATGGAAATTATAAAGATTTTTTTAACCTAAGTTTCTTTGGGAATGTTGACCAGTTTCATGGGAAGATCCACCCCTTAAAACTTAGTCAGCAATTTTTTTTATTCCCGAGTTCTGGATTGAGAAATAAAAGTATCACACTCAAAATCTATTAATTTAGATAATAGATAGTTCAAAGAGCTATTAAAGAAGAAAGTTCTCAAAATAGTATGACCTGAAAGAAAATTGATGCATGACCTAGTCCTATGAATGTGGACCAATTCAATATGATCTTTTCAGTCGAAATTGGAGGTAACGGCACATGAGCTTGTGCTGTGTCGTACCAAACTGGCATCCAACCAAAAGGAATATGAGAATTGGCGCACCACGCTCAATCAAATTCTCCTAGAGTCATTGCCTGAAAACGTGTATGTCGGTAAGTACGATACTATTACATACACTGATACACAACACACATGCATATAAACACGCCTGTATCCCTGACATGGTAGGCAGAGCGTCAATGACGTCGTAAAAATTTTCACCACGTCTGACAAGTTTTGAGGGTCATCGAACTGTGTATTGCTAGTGATAGGTTGTCAGCCCATTGCCTAAATTGCAATACGCTGAAACCCTCGTATGCCCGGGAAGGCGTACATGGCGGCGGCGTAGGTCTGAAAAACCGGCCAAGTGCGAGTCGGACTCGCGCACGAAGGGTTCCGTACCATCATTAATAAATATGGCAAATAAAATCATATCTGTTGTCCGACTTGCGCTTGGCCAGTTTTTAGTATTTGTTGTTATAGCGGCAACAGAAATACACCATCTGTAAAAATTTCAACTCTCTAGCTATCACAGTTCAAGAGATACAGCCTGGTGACAGACAGACGGACGGACAGGGAAGTCTTAGTAATAGGGTCCCGTTTTGACCCTTTGGGTACGGAACCCTAAAATAGCATCTTGATGTTATTTTTTAATTAATATAGTACCTACATTGTTTATCGAGGGGCGAACATGACCGATTCCTACGAGGGTGCTTCGGGCCTCAATATACACGAGTTGGGAATCGCATTTTCTTCCGAGTGATACATAGTGCTTTATACTACACCTATGAAGAAAATATAATTAAAAATCCTTGTAAGATAAAGAATGATATCACTTACATGAGAAGATATCTTAAGAACATTTGAAGTGTCATCTCATCATCCATTCGAACAGAACACAAACAAACAATAGTACATTGTTGTCGAGGCATGGAAAACCAGCAATTGACGGACGCAGGCGAGGACTTCAATTATACGAGTCAGGCAATTGCTATTTCCGCCGAGGCTTACATAGTGCTTTTCTCAAATTAATGCAAGGAAATACATAAATAAAAAATCTATGGCGTACAGCCTCAGTGCTAGGTCAACACAAATGCAAATGGTTGAAACTAAACGCAAGTGTACTTAGAAAAATAAGTTTTGGCATGGAGTAATGGTGTTTTGGACTTTGCTGGAGAGTTTTGGCATGAAGGAATGGCGTTTTGTACTTTGACGGAGCGCTTTGCTGTTCAAAATTTGAAAAAGACGAGTTCTATGAAAAAAATAAAAAAGTTTTCTTTTATATTTGAGAAAAAACTGTAAATGTCAAAGTTTGCGTATTGATTTTGCATAAGTAATAAGACTATTTTCATGCATGTTTGAGAAAAACATATATTAATACAGTTACACATTACAATTACATACATTCAAAGTCAAATAAATCAAAGAACGAAAAATAATTCGCGCGGACATGTTGATTTTGCCATATTTTTTACTTGAAAATATAAAAGAGGCAAATGAAACAAAGCATATACTGCCAAAAAATGTAAGTGGCCAGTATCATTTGTGGGCTTCGAAATATAAACTTTTAGTTTTTTGGCATCCGCCTGTTTCTAGTCTTGAATTATGAATTAAATAAAAAATAAAGGCCCCTCCTTTATAAATACTCTCTAGGGAAAAAAGTAAATCCTATATATTTTTGTCGCCCGCATATTCGTTCGCTTGGATTTACGTACTTTTTTCCCTTTTTTCAAGTAAGAACTAATATACTTTCCGAATAGCTAGTATAAAAGCTATTTTCGAGCAGTGGAAGAAAAGTATTACAGAGGTGGCTGTTGAAAATGTAATTCTTTTTATATCTATTATACATCATACAAATCAGTTTGCAAAAAAAATATGGTATGGTTTTATTTCTCTGACAGGAGAGCCACCTTCACCGGGCAAGTTGGCAACGCTCAAAGATGTCCTAAGCCGTTACAAGCAGCAGTTACAGAAGCTACCTACTTTACAAGAAGAAATAGCTAAAAGGTACCTACAGATAACACTTATAATTCAATGGTTTATTTCCACAAATCGTCACAATGTTAAACAGCGCGCAAAGCCATATCTTATTTTCTGAAATGTTTGTATGCAGTTTTGCTTTTCTTTTTATAATTAATAAGATTAATAAGGTAATATTCCAGTAATGAGATTATGTTTATGTTCTCTTCAGTTGTGATCCTAAAACTCCACCCTGTAAGGGCGTTTGTGCATTTATCCGTATCCAATACATATCCGAATAAAAAAACCATATGAAAATGTAAAATATATGGACAGGTCAAGGGATGGTTGCACTATCTGTTATACAATTATTAGAAAGGCCAAATCGGATCGGATTAGATACGGATACGGATTGGATAAGAATAAAGGCCGTTACAAACGTAACTATAATATATAAATATTATACCACCAGACAAATTACAGTATCTATAGTTGAGTCTGTAACGGCCATAAGTGCAAAAAAGTCGTAAATTTCTATGTTCCAGGGACAAAAAGCTGGAGCAACACCGCAAGCAAGAGTCCGAGCTTCGCGCCCGCCTGGAGGAGAGCAAAGGCGTGGAGATGCAGCTGAGCTCGCGTCTCGCCGTGCTGCAGAACAAGCTGGACCTTCTGAAGACACACTCCGACAGCGAACTGCTGGACAACTACAGGATACAGAACGAACGCCTGGAAGCTGACCTGCAAGAGGCGAAAGCTGAACTCAAAACTGTAAGTTCATTATACAAACCATGTCAGAGGCCTATGATTTTTAATTTGACAGCTCGCGTAAACCCCCCGTTCATGCATGCACTTGCAACTGTCAGGATGAAATTTCCCCTGACAGGCGCTTCAAAACGCGGTTTTATCAACTGTCATCGTGAAAAGTTCCCCTAATCTTGCGTTAGAGAAACGCGCACGAACGTACCCCTGGACAACTACAGGATACACAACGAACGCCTGAAAGTTGACCTGCAGGAAGCGAAAGCTGAACACAAAACTGTATGTTCATATGTAAACTTATCTATTTCGCTTGGCCAGGTTTTAAAAAGACCTGCCATAGTGTAGGGCTACTCTATGGTAGGTCTTTTAAGTTACTGGTCAGCTTACATATTTTTTTTAATCCCTCCTTTTTAACCGACTGCGCACAGCGAAGAACAAGTGACACTCAAGACCTAACGCTTGGGTCGATTTTAATGATTCTTATGTGAATCTCTCTGCCACCAGGTGGAACTAAAGTACGCAGAGCTGGAATTAGAATACGACAAGCTGAAAGAGGAGAAGGGTAGTCGAGCGTCCATGGCTCAGGAAGCCAACGCCGACTTGCTTCGAGAGCTGGAGCGCTGCAGCCAGCAACTCAAGGACACGCTGCGGGAGAATGGCGAGCTCAAGAGCCTGTACTTACAGGTAGGACTGCTACTACAGGCACTACTGATAAAAGCTGCAACAAGAGAAGGACAGTCGAGCCTCCATTGCTACTCCTGCTCTATTCCGTGCTTCAGAGGGCATTTTATGTTGTGGGTATGAGTGTTTGATACAGTCGTTACTCGAACCCTGTCAGACGCGATTGTGCTGCCAACATTTATAGCTAGTAAAACCAGAACTTGGGCCTCGACTATATCCCGTACCCTACTATTATTCCATTGTACTCACGTTTGGCAGGCGTTTTGGTCAATATATTGAAACCAACTGTGAATTTTCAGGTTTGCAGTGCGCGCGATACTGCATCTAGAGAACTAAAAGAAATACAATCTAACATTCAAAAGGAGAAAGACCTATACAAAGATCAAGAAAAGGATTACGTTGAAAGAATAGAAAAGGAGAAGCAGCATGCTGAGAAGCTACTTGCCGAATTGAATAGCGCCAAGGAGGAGTTAGAAGGAGCCAATAGAAGAATACAGGAATTACAAAAGGAATTTAATGATAAGCAGAAAGAATTCACCGATAAACTTAATAAATATCTTGCCGGTACGTTGTTAATTTAAGGAAAAAACAGTTCTGGATATCCTGCGTCCTCACTGCAAGCATTCGTTCGCGAGCAGCCTGCGCGCCTAGATTACCACGAAGCGCAGTTTGTTTGGGAATAAAAGCTTCCGGTGTTGACGCACCTTTAGCCGGCTGCATAAATTCGGAATAAATCTTTTGGAAATTGCGATTATCGCACATTTGTATTTGCAGTCCACGAACTGAATCTGAAATATATGTACGTAGCCTGTCATACAAACCAGTGTTCGTGAGGTTCCTAATTTTCTAAAGCTTGTGTGCTTTCCAGATGAAAAGAACGCATTACGTAAAGAGATTGAATCGTGTGAACAATGCGAGAAACACCTAAAACACATTCGACACTTGGATGAGCAGCTCAGCAAATGCAATGTCAAATTAGGTAAGGTCACATCATCATTATCATCAGTCACACCAGTCCACTGCTGGACATGGGCCTCCCCGGCATTGGGGATGTATGCCATACTCACCACGCTTGGCAGGCGGGTTGGTGAGCGCAGTAGAAGTTTCTACTTCTGAAGTTCCATTCACAGGGAACGCTGCTGCCCATTCCCTGGATTAATCCCTTAGTCGCCTTTTACGACACCCGCAGGAAGTTATGGGGTGATGCTATTCTAACCCGGCACCACACGGGCTACAAGGTCACAACGACAAGGTATTAAATAAATCTTAATTGAGAATGTGAATAGGTATGCAAAATAGCTTAAAATTTTGTCACAGCCGAGCTTTTTTGGGTATACAAATATACTGGTTTTTATTTTCATTCAAAAATATTTAGTAGTTATAATTTTACTGCCATTTGAATTTCGTCTAAATATCGTATCGAAATAATTCTGTTACACATTTTTTTTTACAGACAATATGATAAGCTAAAAATCTAAAAGACGTAGTGTTTTTCTCTATTTTAAATCCTAATGTATTCCTCAGCGACCTCGATGAGAGCAACTGAGCTTGATTAAGACTGAAAGCAAAGCGCAGTTTGTTCCTGGGCATACAAAGGATCGATTTAGAAGTTGTCGAGCAGCTTTCAGTGGGAATAAATCGGAGAATGGTTTTGGTGTTTCTCGCATTGTTCACACGAATGATCTAATCTCTGTACGTAATGCGTTCTTGTCATCTGAAAGCACACAGAGCTTTAGACCTCTGCACCGTGTAACATTAAGAGTATATTATGCACCCGAAAGTATGTGTATCTGCTCATGAAACTAATCGACTTTTCCCAAGTAACATAGTTCGAAAACTAAAAAAAATGATGACCTCCCATACAAAATGCATCATCTGATAGAACATTTAGTAAAACCCATTTTTTTATTCACATTTTGACCTATGTTCCTTGGGAAAGATGTTTAGTTTCATGGGAATAAATAAAATCTCTTATCATGATTGCCTTAAAATTATTGGGTTTTAATGCATTGTTGAATAATATGTGTATATTTTACAGACGGCACTAATGGTGAAGGAAAAAGCGATTCGAGATCAAATAGCTGAAAAATTCACGCTAGAAATGAAAACCGCAGAGATGAACTGCGCTAGAAAATTAAAAGAAATGGAAAACGAGCATCTGACTGCGATCACCAAACTAAAAGAGTTACTTGAAAGAAAAGCTCAAGAGGTGGAAACATTGAAAGAATTCATTCTCTCTGAACGAGCCAAAGTCACACAAGTGTTAGAATCTAAAGAAAACGAGATATCTGTTCTCATAAAGGAACATAATGAAATACAGGCTGAATGTCAAAAAGCGAAAGATAGTGTAGTGGAATGGCGGTTGAAGGCGGAGCGTTACAAAGATAAACTATCCCGTATGGCTTCCATGGAGGACTTATTGAAACACGAGAGAGAAGATTGGCAGCAAAAAAATTGTTCCAATGCAAGGGAACTGCAAGCGCTTAAGAATAAAATAGGTGAGATGCAAGCCGAGCTGACGCATCTCGAGCACAAGTACGAGAAACTTAAAGAGGAGCACCTAGTGGTATTGGAAAAGTATAAGAATTGTAAGAAGACTGTTTACACGTATAAGGTAATATATATCAGTCAGTTTGAACATTATTATTTTTTGTAAGAAATGAGAGAGAAAAAATACTGAACAGACTTTTAAACCGTTTATTCTGTTAATTAATCGAGACTGTAATCAAAAGCCATTTAAAAGCAAATCCTCCATCGTTATAATTATAACACAAAGCTACTAGAAACTTGTTCCTAACAGGACTACATGGCGAAGAAAGACGCGCACGTAAACAACGAAATGAACCGCATTCAGGACGAGTACCGCAAGATGTTCGTGAGGATGCAGAACCAGTTGGACTTCTACGTGAATTGCCGCGTGCAGGAGGAGCGCGTGCAGGGCAAGCGCGCGCAGGCCAAGCGGTTCAAGAAGACGGCCGAGGAGTTCATCCACGCAGTGAGTATCAGCACGTGCACTGCGCGTGCAGGAGGAGCGCGTGCAGGGCAAGCGCGCGCAGGCCAAGCGGTTCAAGAAGACGGCCGAGGAGTTCATCCACGCAGTATCAGCACGTGCACTGCGCGTGCAGGAGGAGCGCGTGCAGGGCAAGCGCGCGCAGGCCAAGCGGTTCAAGAAGACGGCCGAGGAGTTCATCCACGCAGTGAGTATCAGCACGTGCACTGCGCGTGCAGGAGGAGCGCGTGCAGGGCAAGCGCGCGCAGGCCAAGCGGTTCAAGAAGACGGCCGAGGAGTTCATCCACGCAGTGAGTATCAGCACGTGCACTGCGCGTGCAGGAGGAGCGCGTGCAGGGCAAGCGCGCACTTTCCAAGCGGTTCAAGAAGACGGCCGAGGAGTTCATCCACGCAGTGAGTATCAGCACGTGCACTGCGCGTGCAGGAGGAGCGCGTGCAGGGCAAGCGCGCACTTTCCAAGCGGTTCAAGAAGACGGCCGAGGAGTTCATCCACGCAGTGAGTATCAGCACGTGCACTGCGCGTGCAGGGCAAGCGCGCACATTCCAAGCGGTTCAAGAAGACGGCTGAGGAGTTCATCTAAGCGGCATTCCGAACTATCTGTTTAAATGAACTTGAAAAAAAAAGTAGGTAGTACGAATATCGAAAGGCCATATCAACTCAATAGTATTGACCTATTAATGGCTATTAGGCTATCCATTAAATTCCAGCAATACTATCAATAGTAGCAACGATATTATTGATTAAAACACCTTTCTTCTTTTTGACTAAAACAATATTAAAAATTTGAAAAGAAAAGCAATACTCTCGATATTCTTATCATTTTGTCTAGGACACAATAGTATCGATTAGTTCTATATTTTGCGGCAAACAGAGCCACTTAATTTCCACACTGAATAATAGTTTGATTGACACCATGTCAAGAACATGCAAACAACTTTTTTCTTCTTCTTACAGCACAGCGAAAGAATGCAGAAACTGAACGATGATTTCGCGAAACTCGCCCAGAATCCTCTCACAGAGCCCGACCAAAACGCGAACCAGTGAAATGACAGAGGCGTGCATTGGCGCCGGCCGCCAGTCTTTAGCTCCGTCCCACGGGCCGTACTGCCAGTTCCGTTAAACAAATGATCTAACATACAGAGCATGGATGGAAGAATGACACGAATGACGGGTGAGCCTGTATTTCACTTTTATTTCTGTTTACTATTACATATCAAAATGGACCTTTTGATTAGACTTCCAAATACCTACTTCTAACTTTATCTCGTTTTATATTTGGTAAAACTTTAAGAATGTTATGCAATGTTTTGGTATCATAACGTCCGGCCCTAAAATTGAAATAAAATAACACATTGGCCCGGTCAGAATGAGCTTCATTTAAATGCCATAACATGGAAAAGCTCCTCATAAGGTCATAAGCGTATCAACTTGATGATCATGCGCTGAATGCGCTTATAGCTGTAACTAAATGAATCAATTTTAACACAATGATTCTAACAGCCGAATTTTACTCTTACTTATGTCATTATAAAAATGAAAATCTGGAACTGAGCCTTTCCTAAAACTGCGTTTTCAGTGTGTAACCTTTCGTGTGCGTAGATTCGTAGTAAAAACAGTTGTGGTACAATTAAATTATTGATCATTTGTGTAACGCTGCAACATGCAGACCGGTCCTAAAAATATTCCTAAATTTGCTCACAGCACGACTGCCTTAACTGTTGTTAAAAAGGTATAGATATAAGTATTAGTTAAAGTTTCAACTACAGTTTTGTCGTAATTACGGGACCAACGCATTTAAAATAGGAATACTTAAAATATGATAAGGTTTAAATATCGATCCCATGATTAACTGTTACGTTTGAGTGAAACAATACTTAATTTTAGGATTTTGACACAATACTACTTATAATGACAATACTAAACAATTTAAGACTGCTTATGCCCCAATTTTTATAGCTACTCTAAACAGTAAATTGTAGTATTGATTAAAAATACTTATTGGAATATGGATCTACCAAGTACCTAACTCCAACTGTAATTTATCATTATCATCCAGTTGTTTCTTAGCCAATTATAAGTAGTTACCTGTATATTTTCAAGGGTGTGTTTATGCTTCTATCAGAAAAATAAACCTGTGATAGTAAAGTACAGAAAAATTGTTAAAACAAGCGGTATAATAATAAGAAAAAAATACGGATGTTTCTTCCATTCCTATATTATTTTAGGCAGAGTTCGAATACATTCCTACATACGCTGTACTTATCTCAAACTTATGATGATGGATTTATAATTAGACTGTGTTAAAAAATAATGTAATTATTCATTTTATTTATTAGATATTATTGCTCAAAGTTATTGTTATGAAACGTTGAAGTATCAAGTTCTTAATGTAAAGCATCGAATATGAAAAATTAATTGTTAAGCTGGATTTGAATATGTTTGACTAGTATTAATGGATGAATGCTATTGTAAATAAAAACCACTATTTAAAAAAAATATCAATTTATTTCTTAATGTAGTATTTGGCGGGAACGAAAGGCATTTTCGAAACCACGCATGGTACATCTTTTCCTCTAATGTTGACTGCAAGACTAGTGCCAGCTTTCTTGAAGGATTCGGAGACGTAGCCCATGGCGACGTTACCCCCGAGAGAAGGGCTCGGACACCCGCTCGTCACTCGCCCCAACACCGCGGAGCTCGCTGGGTCTTTCAGCATTGCATCCTTTCTGGCCGGAGCACCCTCGTCTATTCTAATACCGACTCGCCTTCTGGTCACTCCTTCTTTGATTTGGCGCAATATTACATCAGAACCAGAGAACATGGCATCTTTCCTCCTACGCTTAGCAATCAGCCAAGTCAAACTAGCTTCAACTGGAGTGACACTCTCGTCGATGTCGTTGCCGTACAGACACAATCCCGCTTCCAGACGAAGCGAGTCCCTGGCTCCTAGGCCCGCTAGTTTCACAACGCTTAGCTGGAGTAACGCTTCTGTGACATGGTCTGCCTTGTCCGCTGGAATGGATATCTCGACCCCATCTTCACCGGTGTAACCGCAGCGCGTCACTCGGCACGGCACTCCGGCGACTGTGCCTAAACGTGACGTCATAAACACCAGCTCACTGAGCGGTATATCAGTAAGAGATTGTAGAGCCGCCGCAGCTTTAGGTCCCTGCAAAGCTATTAGAGCCCGATCATTAACATCCCAAAACTCAACGGTAACATCCTTTCCTTGCTTTTTGAAATTTTCTGATGTAGCTCTCATATGTTCTCTATCCACTTCTAAACGTCCCGCGTTTGATACCACATAAAGTGAGTCGTTGCTGACTTTAGTCACTATCAGGTCGTCAATGATTCCCCCTTGGTCGTTAAGGAATACGGTCAAAGAGCTGGTGCCGTCGGGCATTCCTTGTAGATCGACCGGACAGATCGACTCGAACCATGTGATGCAATCAATCCCGCGAACGTTGGTTTGCAGCATGTGTGACACGTCGAATATGGAGGCACTCTTCCTCGTGAACAGGTGCGACGCAGACACGCTCATGTCGGAGTACTGCACGGGCAGTAGGAATCCCGCAAAGTCAACCAGCTTTCCTCCATACTTCTCATGCAAATTATACAACGGCGTTTTCACGGGCTTCTTTCCACTGTCACTGTATGTTCTCAAATGTGATATTTTTGGAACAACCACTTTAATGTTGGTAAGTTTTGAGGAGTAAAGTGCTTTCAAACTGAGACTAGACATAATTGATTCGTGCGGTGGCGGCGGTCGTTTAGTACGAACAACTGAATACGTTTTGATATTGTTATCTGGTATCTGGTCCATCGATATGTGGGGTCAAGGGTCTCGTAAAGAAAATACAATTTGCGATAAGTTAACGATGTTCATTGTAAATATGTGTACATATGCTGCAGTTAGATAAAGTCGGTATTTAAGTAAAATAAGTATTCATCGATCATATCATACCACAAGTAAAGAACCAAAAGCAGTTCCTTCATTAACACCTAAGTACCTATATTATAACTAATAACTTTTCTTAGTCTTTACTTACTTGTAAGTACTTAGGTAGATACTTACAATTACAAATAATGTGATGTGATATAAGCGAAAGTAACTTTGTTTATTTTTTGTTTGTTGCTTTTTCAAGCCTGAAAGGCTCCATGGGTATCTTGGCGACGGACATGGGCTACTTTTTATTTCAACGAGTACTCATTTAGCCGCGGGTGAAACCGCGAAACAAGTTATTTTTAATAAATTGCGTATATTCACTGCTACACTAATATTATAAAGAGGAAAACTTTGTATGCTTAGTTAGTTATCGTTATCATATTAATAAACTAAGGCCCTACTGAACCGATTTCGAAAATTCTTTCACCACCGTGAATAACATAATTATGCTACATTTTACTGCGGAAAATTATCAATTTCCCACTGGCACTACTGTTATTAGCTGAAGGTGAAACCGCGGGGCAGAAAACTAATAACTTATATTTCGGTTTTAAAAAAAAAATACTGTTTTGTTATCTTGCTGCGACATAAACATATTTTTTTTTTCTTATGAAATAGTTGTTTATTTGTACGATATTGAAGATGCCCGGATGGTGTAGTGGATAGGGCCGCGGCCTTCTGTGCAGGAGGTCGTGGTTCGATCGAATCCCACCACGTACCAATGTGTTTTTCGGTTTTCGAATTTCAAATGTACGTTTATTCGGCGCTTTTACGGTGAAGGAAAACATCGTGAGGAAACCTGCAACACACCTACGAAGAAATTCAAAGGTTGTGTGTAACCTAATCTAGGATTGGGTCTGGTTTCCCTTCTGGGTTGCGGAGGTCAGATGGCAGTCGCTCTGTGTAAACACCAGTGCCCCGTTCAACCCCCTAGTAAGTAGTCGACCCCGTGAAATACGGGAAAAAGGCTAGGATGATGATGATTTGTACCTACGATATTGTTAAAAATTCTTTGATATGTTTTAGTATAATATAAAAATTTACGATGATATCAGAGTTCAGAACCTACATAGGTACAAATTACAACTTTATGAAGTCAAATTTTACTAGGTACAGTACAGTTATTCAATATTTTAATTATTTAGATAAGTAGTTACTGCAACAACGTCTAATGTACTGCAGTGTGGTCGTTTATTTCTCTTCAAAACAAAATATATATTTATGTGCACGCTCCATTCTCGAATTTCCTTATTGGCCGAAAAAAGGGACATTTCCCAGATTGTACATTGCATAACGCACAATTCGCGAAATAACTATATGTCCCTTTTTTCGGCCAAAGAGCGATTCCGGGGGACATATACATATGTTACGCACAATCCCCGAATTCACTCATTGGCAGGAAAAAAATACATTCCGCGGATTGTGCTTTGCAAAATGAACAATCCGCGAAATGTCCTTTTATTTTGGCCAATGAGCGTCGTAAAACAACCATTCCGCGGACTGGCAAACAGCAAACGGCCAATTGCCGAAGTCGTTACAATACCAGGTGTTGAGAGGGATATTTAAATAGCAGGTGTAAGGGACAGCTTCACGCTAATTATAGGGGTTGCTCAGTTCATGAAACTGAACAACTTTGACCAGGAAATTGAATCCCTATCACTTTGCGCTAAGCTGTCCCTAACACCTGGTATTTTAGTGTCCCTTACACCTGGTATTGTAACATTGGTGTTTGCCAATCCGCGGAATGATTGTTTTACAACGCTCATTTGCTGAAATAAAAGGACATTTCGCGGACTGGCCGTTTTGCAATGCACAATCCGCGAAGATTCCCTTTTTTTCCGGCCAATAAGCGAATTTGGGGATTGTGCGTAACACATATAGGTATATTTCAATTGCTAAGGACTGATATAATCGTATCCCAAAAACAACAATATTTATTTATTTTGCAAATTACTTATACTTTTTATATGGTCTTGTTTATATTGTACTACCATTGTGGAGCCTGCGAAAAATTTATTTTTGCAAGTGTTGATTTATGTAACACAGCTTTTTGCGAAATCTGTTCTGAATAGTTTAAAACAGTAAGACACAGAAAGAATCAAAAATATTTTATTATTTGATTAGAACAAGTATCAAGAAATGCAAATGCAATTATCAAATTTGCATTTTACATACTCTTCATGAGTAAGCAATTCATCTTTAGTTGCTTCAGAAATTGCAATACTGGACAGTATTATTGCTATAAAGCCATCTGCATCTGGCATTTCTCTCAGTAGGTCTGGGTTTTTCACCAGCTTTTCATTTATTTCTACTAAAGTACTTTTCATGCCACAAGGTACATTGAACCCACTTCCATCAAGGTATTCAATCTTACAAATGACTGAATTAGGCATTAGTCCTTGTCCTCCTTTTTTTCCCTTTCCCTTCACAGAATTGCTCAATCTGTCCACTTTTCCAATTGTAAAATTTATTTTAAAGTCTTCATTATTCTTGAAAAAGAAATGTGTAGGGGCTAAACAAAGTAAAGCAATTCTGTTGGAATGAAACATAATCATTATATCATTGTCTTTTACTCCACCCACATCTAAAATGTATCTTTTGGTAAAATATCTTTCTGTAAAAGTTTGATACTGCAGTAGTGATGGCATGGAGTCTAAAATGTTGTATTGCTTGTCCATGTTGGTTTATTTATTTACTATTGTGTATGTTTTTCTTGTAATAATATGCGTTGGCGAATTTCTGCGTGGCGTTTGCGCGATTCGTCTAAATTAGCTTTTTGTCTGCGAATGCGCTCTGCTTTCAAACACTTTCTCATGTCTCTGTCGTAGTCATTGCAATAACCTACAAATTTCATAAATGGATGCTGAAATTGAAACACATTTGTTATTAAATTTGACAAATATATTGAAATTATATCAAACAACACTAAAGTGGCTCACGTTCTTGTTCCTTATCACCAAGTAAGAGCGGTACAGAAACAGAAATGAAGAAATATTATGCAACACAAAAACTAACCTCAACATGACAATCCTGCAATTTTCTTATCAAAATATTACATTCATCGGTATGTAAATGTGGCGCCAAATCTGTATGCATTACTTACGTTGTAAATGCTTTTCTAAATACAAAATTATGCACAATATTCAACAAGAGAAAGCGGACGCTATTGCGAAATTCGAAATATTTGTCCACGATCTGTCAAAGTCAAAAATGACGTGTGGCGGGGCGGAGCGAAAGTGACTTTTTTTCTTTTTTATGGAATGAACTTTGGAATCAAGGCATTTTGTGTTGATGTTTACGAAGAAAGCTATAATAAAGCTCAAGGTGTATATTATAGCTAGAAGAAATCACACCACACCACACCTCATTCATTATTTCTCTCTTCTGATTATGCTTCTGGTAAAATATTGACGGAACAGATAATCCAGGCCACACCTCAATGATACAATATTGACTGCCTATGTGGTCTAGCAGCAGTCGATCCCAGCCGATCCGAAGGTGGTAGGTTCGATTTCCACATGGGAATAGTCAATTTTGATAAGTATTTGACGACTAGCTTTCTGTCCAGGGTATTACCGCCTGCTAAATAAGTTTTCCCGTAGGAATAATGTATCTTCCTGTAGTCTTTGTAATATTCCAGGACTATATCCAGTCCAGTAGGTAGTAGTTCGAGATTATTCATTACAAAAATACAATAGGTACATAATTCCTCTAGGTATCAGTTGTATCAGTCCACTAGGTATAAAATATTAAATAGTATAAGTAAAGATATATAAGAATAATAACGTAAAAGAATAATTATTTATTCATTAAAAGGGTAAATAAATTCTTCTAAGGTACTCTACGTTTCTCTCTCCACTCTTTCCAGCACCAAATTCAAGATAGGAAAGTTAAATTAATTACCTACAGGTCGAAAAGCCACTAGCTAAATAGTCATTTATTAGCAGTAGTGTAATGTAACTATAGCTAATGCTTGCCTCGCATGGCCTACATACAGAGCTATTTATAATGTTTGAAATAAAAAAGCCAATATTGTAATAATTTATTTTTACTTAAATAGTCACATTGTGTCTCATTATATTATCTAACAAAGAAATAAGGCAGAGACCGCAATATATGGGATTAGTCCTAGTGTCATAGGAACTCACTTCAATAAATAATAAATAAATACCAACACTTTCACTAACAAACTTTAACATAATGACTAGATTAATGATGTTGTATTTGAGAATTGTATAAAAAGACATGTGTTAATCAGGAAACTGGAAGTTGTCTTGCGTAGTACCGTTCTACCTTCTCTAATAAACGCACGAAGAAAATCACAATAAAATTATCATTCGACACATCATTCACCTTAAAACAGGAATAAGCGAATATTTAAGCAAAATAACATGTAAAAAATAAATAAGTACAGAAATGCGATTTAACAAAAAAAAGTAAAAAACAAGTGTTTCGACGCCCGATTATATAAAGAAATGCAAAATGTGCCCAAATTAATAGTGTCCAATCCAATCGGCTAACTCGACTAAAAAAATAAAAAGCGGGTGTTACAAGTGGCGCGGGCCGGGCGCAGGGTTCGTTCGTTCGGGAGGGCATCAACTCTTGGGCATGCCCTGGGGCGTGGCGGTCTCGACCATCTTCTTGTACTTGCCGACCAGCTCGGGCAGGTCGTAGGCAATGGCCACGTCCAGCCGCGTGATGGGGCAGCCGCGGAAGTAGGTGCAAGTGGCCGACAGCTGCTGGAACTCGTACAGTGGGTTCAGCCGGAAGAAGTCCCGGTACGTCTCAGGGTCGGGCAGGTCGTATCTGCAAGGAAACACATCACTAGTTAATACTATGTACTAAACATGTTTCTATACTTCTGTTAAAAAAAGAATACAAAATTAGCTGACCAAATTTTAGGGTATAAACCTAGCCTACCCATGAAACCGAACAACTTTACCCAAGAAACGTAGGTCAAAACCGATTTTTTTTTTTAACTTGGCCCTCGTTTACAAAATGACTCGAGCCGATGACGCAACTTGTATGGGAAGGTCATTTTCTTTTTCATATTTTGACCGTGTTTTGACCTATACTTTCACACCCTAATGTTTGGTCGGCAATTTTTTTTACCCCCGGTATAGAAAAAGAACCATAATTCTACGCGATGCCGTCCAATATGAATTTCTTTTATTTGCTAGTCTAGCGTCCGGCGACCTAACTATTCTATAATAGTTTACTTACGTTATTATTTATAGGATACAGGCAGGTCGCCAATATAATCTATCTGGTCTAATTACCTGGAAATGTTAGTAAGTGTGCTCAATCCCTCGTAGATGTGGTAGTTCTGAGGGTTTTCGATTATGGCATCGGCGATGAGTTTCCTGTTGCCAAAGATAGTCTTGTGGTTGTAATAGGTAGTCAGGTAGCAGTCCACCATTTTTGCGTGGTTCCTTACGCGGACCTGTAAAAAAATGCGTGTTTACTTAATTTTCATGACCTAAATAGCTGGAAGTTAGTATAATCGTGTATCGGTCTGGTTGATTTGAATTATCTAATACTAGCTCTCTGCACTGCGGTTTCACCCACGGATCAATAAGTTTTCCCGTGAGAATGAGGTATTTTCCCGAAGTAAAAATTGTATGACCATCTCTAGGTTAACATCTTAGCAAGAGCAACAAACAAATACACAGACTGACAGAGTTACTTTCGTAATTAGGTATATGTAGTAAGTATGGATAGACGTTATGTAAGTTAGTCGTAGACGATTACATTTAGCGTGCATACTTACAGCAAATCTTCTAGCGCTGGAGATCTTGTTCTCGATGCGCTTGTCGATGGCCTGTCGCAGGTCGCGCAGCAGCTCGCGCTCCTGGGCCTGCAGCAGGCGCACTGGCGCGCCCGCCTCGTACGGCATGGACCACAGCGACACTGTGTACATGACCGGCGGCTGCGCGGAGCTCATCAGCGGAGAGATGTTCCAGATCAGCGCGCTCTGCACGCGCATCAGCTCCTCTGGCTTCACTGTGTCAGCTTTGTTCAGCACGATGCGAGTCTGTTCGAAATACGTGGTTTAGTATTTTTAAGAAATGCAATACGGTAGTACTACTTTCTTATATTGTACCGGATCTTATCTTAGCACGATTAATGTTATTTAGATATCCCGTACAAGGAAATAATGTGTATAAAGCGCCATTATTATGACAACGGCTAATGCATATCATATCAGTCGTTCACAGGTCCTCTCTACCCTACCCATGTGACGGGCAACAGAGGACAAGTGATTAGGTGTGGCATCGACTGAGATGAGGCTCCACCAGTCCAGTCTTAATTGCCAAAGTTTTAACCCCTGTAAGTTCAATTCTTGACAGAATTAAGCAAATGATTTGGTACCAGAAACGTTTTTAATTATTAAAATCGGCAAAGTATCTAACTACCTGTGATTCCCTGCCCTTGAGCTGATCAAGAATTGCCTCAGTCTCCGGGCCGACGTCGAGTTTGGAGGGGTCGTACACCAGGAAGATGATGTCTGCGCGGTCGATGAACCACTGGCACGCGTCGTTGAAGGGGAACACTCGCGACACCTGCTTCCTCACTTCCAGGATGCCGGGGATTTCCACAATGTTCACCTGTAAAGGTAATTTTATATTTTTTAATTCAGTCGAGCGTTAACTAACCAAGCATATGTAATGTATGGTATTTTAAAGGTTGCGTACTGAACTAAGGAAGCTTAAAATTATTTCTAAAAACTATTTTTTTTTGTTTCCACATAAATTGTCTGATGGTCATTTTGTATGGGTAAGCCAAAACATTTTTATGTGTAGGATTTGTATTTTTGAGTGCTCCCTTATCGTAACCAAAACGACCTCTCTAAGCTATGGCCCGCAATTAAATTAACACCCTGTTACCTGTATAAGATTTTTCTATCGTGCCAACATCGGTATTCCGGATTATGAGTTAATGAAATACATAGTAGGCCTACACCCACCCTACACCACTTTACAGCTATAAATACCTTTTCCAAGATTTTGCTAGGATGTTTCAGACCCCTAAGACGCTCCTCTAGACCTTGTCCGAATTTCTGTAGGCCCGAGAAGGTCCAGTCCGCGGCTAATTGAGTTCCGTCCAGAACCTCGGGCTCCTTCCCGTGCATCAGGATATTGAAGTACGCCGGTGATGGTTCCGCCCCTTTTAAATAAAATAACATTATACACCAAACTACTTAAAAAATACAGGTGTAAGGGACACCTTCCCGCAAATTGATAAGGCTTGGGTACGGAACACGTAGAAATTCTTTCAGGGTATGAATAAAATATTTGGCTTCCCGTACATATTGTCCGAATGAGGTTTTGAATACAGAAGTCATTTTCTTTTTCATTTTCTGGAATTTCTTTTTGAAATTTGTTTAGTTGATGGACTAAGTTTTCCGTATCAGTTTGCGAAAAGCTGTCTCTCTTACAACTATTACTTACTAATATTTTTTTAACTTACCAGTTCTTAAAGACCATTCTGTGAATTCCAATCCAGTCAGGTAGTTTACGATACTAGATTTTCCACCGCTCCACGGTCCCATAAAAAGCACCAAAGGTTTTGAGAAGATTTCAGGGTCGCCGAAATGTCTGTTGCTCAGGTCTCTATATTTGTAAAGTGCTTCTAAAGGTTTTATGGAGTTCTCGTACAATTTCTTCAAATCTCTAAGTACGATGTCAGCTGACTTTTCAATCAGTATTTCCGCTTCACTTGCTTCCTCATCGAGTCTTAGAATTTGATTGATGTGGTCACGAGATCTTAAGTTTTCAGGAATAACTCCAGTCTGAAATTGTGGTTTATAAGTATGTTAGTTTTGCGTAAATGTTACATCTTTAGGAAAAAAGAAACAATAAACTTTGCCTCAAAGAACATACGATACAAATTAAAATTAGGCCATCACAAAGGATACGAAATGACTCGAGCAGCTGACACCATTAGCACAGATTACTTATGAGCGCGGCGGTCGCTGTGCCATTAGTATGGAAGGTTTTTTGAGCTAAGTTTCTTGGGGAGAGTTATTCAGTGTCTTGGTTCATTCATAGTTATGTTATAATAAATAGTATTTATACAGGGTGTAAGTTGGGGATGGTGATCAGAAATTCATTTAAATTTTTTAGCAAAAATGGTTCAGTTTTATGGATTGAACACTGAACCACCTAATTTAGTTTTTGAGAGTTTTATTTACCCTGGTTATACATATTACTAATACCCCATTAAAAAGTTTATTTCTTCACCGCCAGGAAATGAAATAGTTGAGATTTGAGATACATATTCAATTATTTTTCTTTGCTTTAAGTCCAGTTTGGAAGAATTAATTCATGATAGAATTAATCGAGTAAGGACTTACTAATAACAAATCTTCCTCAGGGGCTCCTTCCTCTTCTTCGCTGGCATTTTCCTCCTCAGTCTCAGATGCTTCTTCTGTTTCAGAATCGTCCTTTCCTTCTTCTGTCTCTGCGGCTTCGTCGGCCTGCTCAGCGCTGTCCTCAGAGGCGGCTTCATCAGACTTTTTAGACTTATCATCTCCGTCTTCCGTTTCTTCGGTCTTGTCTTCTTTTTCCTCCTCTTCGCTGGCTTCAGCTGCTCCTCCTTCTTCTGATTTTTCTTCTTCAGCGGGTTGTTCTTCTACCCCTCCATCAGCAGAGTCTTCGGCAGAATCTTCTTCCTTTCCTTCTTCGGATTCCTCTTTTTCGTCTCCAGATTTTTCTTCAGCAGAATCTTCCTCTTCTTCAGATTCCTCTTTTACTTCCTTAGATTCATCATCATCTGCAGCTCCCTGTGATTCAGCCTTTTCTTGAGATCCATCGTCATCATCTGTCTTACTGTCTTCAGCGTCGTCTCCTTCTGCGCTTTCCTCTGCAGAGGCTTCAGCAGCATCTTCCTCTGATTGATCATCTCCGGCAGTTTCAGTTTCGGATTCTTTACTCGCGTCAACTTCATCAGGCTGCTCTTCTTGTTTACTATCATCTTCATCGCCTTCTTTTGAAACTTCTGTATCGTCATCTGACTTATCCTCAGCAGTTTCAGATTCTTCTTCCTTATCTTCGCCACTTTCTATAAAGCAATTAAACAAAGGTTAATGAATAGATTTTTTATGTATCCTGCCTCTGTAGCATGCCGCTGCCACGGTAAAGCTTCGATAGCCAATTTATCAAAAATTTATCACGTCTATCTGATATGTCAAATTGTATGGGAGTTTGACACATAGATGCGATAAATTTGTCATCGCGCGGCGGCATGATACGGACGTGGGCTGTTATGTAATAAATAAATAGCCATAAATAAAATATATCACAAATAGGGTAGGTAGAGCGTTAATAGTATTTTAAATGTCATTGCCGATGTTTGTTAAAAATCAGGAAGGAATGTAGTATTGTTGTTGTGACAGATTGTTATGCAAACGCTTAAACTGCAATACACATATACTTTTAGGTTCCGAGCTTATATAATTACCTTGTTCGGCAGCTTGTTCATCAGCTGATGCTTCTTCTTTGCTGTCTCCTTCTTCTTTGCTATCTTGTTGCTTGTCTTGGCTGTCTCCTTCGTCTTTTTCGCTTTCGGCTTGTTGTTCAGCGCTCTCAGCGTTGGTGTCAACATTGCTGCTCTCCTCTGCTGTCGCTTCCTCATCAGAGTCGTTTTCGCTAGCCGCGCTCTCTACATCTTCCACGGAAGCCTGAGACACGTAAGGCTCGTCTGCTACTTCTACGGATGGTGCATCATCTTCTATACTATCGCCTGCCTCTGCTGTTTCCCCACCATCTTCAGCTGAACTTCTTTCTTTCGTAACATCATCTATACTTACTTCGCTACTATCGTTTTTCTCTTCGGAAGCTGAAAGTAAATAAAAAATAATGAGTTACACTTCCCCATTATAACACTCTTTAAAATTAAATCAATCTTGACATTCCATTTTACATTCAACAGCGTTAATCCAATGCTTGAATGTCGCTAGGATGTTGAGTCGCGTCTGATGTATAAATAAGCATTTAATTTTAGATGACCCTGCTACAAGATATTTTGGAGGACAATATAATTTCGCTCTTTATATATTGTAATAATTTTCTATTACCTTCAGCTGTCCTAATTTACAATCGAGAATCATATAATATTCTACTTCTAGCAAGTACTTAATATTATATAGAAAAAATATTAATATTGCTTTATTACTAGTCAATCATGTCATAAGCTAATGTTTATGGCGTCCCTGTGGATTTAATATATTTTTGTAATTTCTGATTGAGATGATTTCGTATAACCTATCTTGCGAAACAAATAAAGTAGGTATACCTACTTCTAACACACTTGTTTACAAAATACACATCTGCTACATAACTGGGGGAAAGCTATTAAAGAAGTAAACTATAACTAACTATAAGTAACTAAACTATTAAAAAAGGACATATTTTGAGTAAAATCGTAATGATTCATTCACTTGCAAACAGTTGATTAAAAGAGCAGCAGCATCTATTATTGAGCTGCACAATATACGGCTGACGTCACCCGAGCGGCGGTCTCTGCCGCAGTTAAAATAGAATCACACCAAGCAAATCTGTGGAAGTCGTGTCAAGCGCACGCGAGGATAGCCGAGCTCCCAG
This sequence comes from Scrobipalpa atriplicella, assembly GCA_029255725.1. Taxonomy (NCBI): domain Eukaryota; kingdom Metazoa; phylum Arthropoda; class Insecta; order Lepidoptera; family Gelechiidae; genus Scrobipalpa; species Scrobipalpa atriplicella. Next base: position 6,852 of record JARACY010003615.1, on the reverse strand, counting down.
CTTCCAGGGAGGTCAACGTTTAATTAAACGCGACTTTATTACCCGTTCACTGTTTTCAAGGGAAAGATGGTTATAGTCCGAGAATTATGTCAATTTCAAGTTTCTCGCTGAACAACTCTCTTTTGTAAATTGTGTACCTACCTATTTGTTTAAATTTCTGACTGGTTGGTTTATGTAAAATAATTTGAAAATTCGAATCCGTCAGGGCTATATGCATGCAGGAAGAAAGATCTTTTCCTTTTTACAAATAAAAAATATTTAGGGAACACTTCAGTCGAAACCAGTTTTGTACTTATAATGATCATTCATTCCCCATTGGAATCTGTTAGGTTTTAAACTCCTAACCGTTAAGAAATTCCGGTTTCGAAAACACCATGTTAATATTTATTAATTTTATTTAATTAAATACAATGAGTACGGTCATGTAATGCGTGGTAAGAAATCGTGAGTTCATTTGGTAAAACTTTCATCGCAGTTCTTATGAAGATGGCTTATTTTTAACATTTCGGATAAGATAACCTTATTTTCAAGATCTTAAATTATAGAAGCAGTCAGCTGCCTTGTACTCATCAAAAGTGCCTATTGCAAAGGATAAAACATTGCTTAATTAATAATTACTTTTAAATAACTGCAATTATTTATGTTGAAGGAGAGGGAAATTGATATCAATAAAGAAATTACCTTGTTCCGAGTCTCCTGTTTCGAGCTCTTTCAGAGCTTTCTCGATATATGGACGACATTGTGACTCTGAAGGAACGTCGTCAGCTGAAAAAATAAATAAACATTTAGTTCCTTACAAAAACATAGTAATTTAATAATCAACTCGCTAGAGCTTTTCTTCACTTTCGCTTTGGCAGTTATTTCTTGCGATAGATATAATATATTAATACCGGGTGTAAGGGACAGCGTCCCGCAAACTGATAGGGGTTGTTCAGTCAACGATACTGAACAACTATCACCAGGATTTTTTTTCAGGAAATGAAAAAAAAAATTAGCTTTTCCATACAAATTGTGTGATCAATGTGGTCATTTTGTATGAAAAAGCAAATTTTTATTTTCATTTCCTGAAAAAAAATCCTGGTGGTAGTTGTTCAGTATCGTTGACTGAGCAACCCCTATAAGTTTGCGGGACGCTGTCCCTTACACCCCGTATATATTGCGATAGAATATTGATGGATACAGTGGATAGATTCTGTATAAGTAGTAGAGAATATTAGAAGGTCAGGTGAAATGACGCACTTTACGACCGCTACTATTTATTTGCCTCCGTTTTCTTACGACACAATAAAAATTTATACCGTCGTCGTCTCGATCTTGGTTTAAATTGTGATATAGTCAAACGATACAGGGTTTTAATAAAATTGCGTGCAGTAACTTAGGGGGTATTTAGTAACGATAAAGGATCACATTATTTTTTAACTATCCTATTAAAAATTACTTTCCCATACAAAATGACCTCTTTGTTCAGATTACTGGTATGGCGGCCAAAGCCATTTTCATGTAGCATTTTTTTTTGTATTATTTTATTTATTTTTTATTTCATCCTCATCCATTAGCGGTAGTTAAATGCTCCCTGAGCACGCAATTAAAGTAACACCCATAATGCCTCCTTTCACGTACATATCCTTCTTACACGTTGCTAGAGGACGAGTTTAATAACAGTAGGTAATAGTCTGAACTCTAGTCATTATTTTCATCAGAGATAAAATGTTTTATAATATAACATTCGTAGAATAAATGTTCCGGTCTAGTTGTAAAACTACCTATATATTTATGTTTCCGGCTAGATATGTTGTCATGACTAGGTGACCTAAAAGTTTGGCCTTGAATCATTTCGCACAGCTTTTGTACTACTTTCGAAATAAGATTTTATCATCTTTATTTAAAGAGTTCTTGATTTTCGTAGAACCAGTTTTTTATTTGAAAAATTATTTTTTATGTTGAACTTAATGTGAATTAAACAATTTCAAACTTTAAAAAACATATTTTATAGAAAAATATTTCGTCCTCATCACATAATCACGTGATTTTTGTAAAATTGAAATTTCACTTATTTGGATTAGTAGTTCGTACCTAACATTGGTGATTATAATTATAATGTTTATACGTACCTACCTACATGAGGGAAGTAGGTACTGTAATCTATTTCATTGTGTCAAATCATACATCGATCACATCATACAAAGGTAATGTCCTAATTCTAAATCTCATATTTATCATGTCGGCGGCGTCACGATCCTATCATTTTTCACAAGATGGCGACGCACAGCGACAAATCCCTGTATTTCTATTTGCGTAGCTTACTGAGGTAAGAAGCGCGTAGCGGCGTTCGGTCGCTCTGCCCGGCGACACCGGCTACCCAGTAATCCACCGCCAGTCCCAGACAATTCGCAAAATGTACATGTAGGTTAGTAGATCATTTTGTCATACAAAAGTTCGCATAATGCTATGGCCAAAAATAGAGCATATACGCGAGCTTTTTACATAATTTCAGCGCAAGTTACGCCGAAAATAGCATGAGTGTAGTGACGCAGAGCTAGCGCAAATGTAGCTCCCACTCGCGTAAGGCGCTACGAACGCGAGCCGCGGGCAGGCTGCCCTGCGCCAGCGCACCGCGCCGCCACCGCCCGCCGCCCGCAGCTCGCGCCCAGCCCGGACAACACTCACCTCTCGCCGTGATCGCCACCGCCGACACGGTGAACAATATACACAACATAAACCTCCATAACCGTAATCTCGTGGTCCACATTTTGTTTAAGTTCAGCCCGTTGGAGGGCTACCAGTCATTTGCACTCTCACTCGCGCACCCGATCGGCCGATATCTATGGACGGATTATCTCTACATCTACTCTACACTGAACTTCAAATTCACTACGCGCTTCAACGCGAATCACATTCCCGAAGGAATGTAACCCGAGTTAAAACTGAAGCCGTTAAATTACGGTCGATCAAAGGGATAATATTTATTGCAAATGTTACATCTCTTTTGGAAGTTATTAATTTACTGACTGATCTATAATTAACCGTAATTTAAAGGCGATATTATTTAGCTAGTGCTGCGGGTAGGTCGCGGCATGTAAAACGTCGGACGTACTCTATTTCCGGAGACAGCACAGCATCGCTGGTCGGAGGGGTACTGGCGCGCGAGCGAAGCCCTCCCCGCGCTGAAGCTATACCTAGCTGCCTCGGGTGCGCGCGATATTCAGCCCAGTGCGCGTGCCAAGCGCGGCCCACGGGCGGGCGGCGCGCACGGGCGGGCGAGGGCGGGCGGCGCCGGCGCACGCGTCATTCTTACTCCCGAACCGCATGCAAACGCACTATGAAACCTACACGTAGCTACGTCAAGATTTTAAATGCTACATTAATATTACTCGTATCATCTCTTGTTCTGCATCTATGCGCAAGCGCATACTCTTGCTGATTATAATTACAATCAGGGGTTTTAGTAGTAATCTATCCGAAACGAACCTTTTGCAACGGTAGCGAAGCAATCATTTGGTGTAGTAGGTAGGTACCATACGAAACCTAGCTTATTTTAAAATTGAAGGCTCTAAAGGAAAAGATTAGATCAGAAAACGCCACAGAAAAGTAAAAGCTTGCGGCAGCGACTTCTCAAATCATTGGGAAACGCTATATTATTCTAAACTTCCTCGTCCCTTCCATCTATCCACGCCCTTAGATCAAAAATTTCATTGTAACCCTGTAAGTTTTACGATTAGTTACTCAGATTTTTAAACCCTATTATGCTCGCTCACTCATTGAACTCATTCAAACAATACATGAAGACAGGTCGTACTTGCGCGATATGGAAATTTTGTCAAGACCAAATAAACAGAGCCTGTACAGAACAGACTGCAGCAGTACTTACGTGTGACCTACGTTTATCCACAGATCAAAGGAAACTGAATATAATCTCTGTATGCATCTATGTATCACGACGAGCTTCAGCCATTCACTGTTGATAAATGTCAGGCAGGGGTCGCAGTCAGTACCTGCACCTACAGTATAAATTGGCTTGCGTTCGCGCAGGTAGCAGCACCCATCCGCGACAATATTTCAACCTGTCGTTTGCCGAATTTATTGCTCATGTGCCAGAAAACTTACATACATAAAGTCACGCCTTTATCCCTTACGAGTTAAGCAGGGCGTAAGACGCCTAGTAAAAAGCTATTTCGCCAAGTTAATAAACTATAACAAATATTCAGGGCGATTTTAGACTAGTGACAGGTTGTCAGCCCATCGGCTAATTATATTACAATAAATATCCTCGAATCTAGTACAAATAGAACTAAGATAGAGAGAGACATGGTGATGGGCAACAATACGAGCATCAAGACTGGGCGTAAAAGAATTAGTTGCCAAAACCTACCCATATAGAACTGAATCTACCCATATAGAACTGAACAACTTTCCCCAAGTAACAAGGTAGAAAAATGAAAAACAAAAATGAGATCTTATACAAATGGCGCCAACTGCTTTTAAGTTTTTTTTTTTTTTCATATTTCGACGGAACTAAAATCCGGATCCGAATCTACCTATACAAAGCAGTAGTCGTAGTCAGACCGATTTTAAAACTTGGACGCCAACTTTGAAGGAGGAAAATAAACTCTTAGTGGCGGTGACTCTGGTGAGAGGGTGGTGGCGAGCCAGGCGGCCTCTTGCGGAGCCTACCACCGCTTTGCTGGGATCGTTTTAAGGGGCTACCCTGAGCCAGGTGGCGCCCTCATCAGTCAAAAAATCATTACTCACTGAAAAAGCAATTAATCGAAAATCCGGTAAACCAGATTGAAATAAAAGCAAAGCAGATAATTTAGAACATCATAAAGTTGCAATTCATAGTTCCTGGTAGTAACAGAAGGAAAATTTGCGAAAAACGGCCACTTTTAGCACTTTTAGTATCTGTATCTGCTGTAAACACTGAATCATGAATCTATAGTGCTTAAAACTTCAGTACCTATTATTTAATCTGGTTAACCGGATTTTCGATTCATTGCGTTTTGAGTGAGAAATGATTTTTTAACTGCTGAGGGCGCTGGCGGCACCGGGGATCCCCTTAATTAAGAAATGCTACTATAATATCACTGAGTTTTTTTACAAGTTAATTTTAATTTTTGACATTGTGAATTAAATTTATATTATCCGTAGATATTATTTATTTTATTTTATTTTTAGCCTATATTATCTAACATTAATTTTATCTCTGAAATTGTAAACTAACTGACTTGATATTTGAAAATTGTGAATTAATTTGTCTTACCTATATAATTTTATTAATTAATTTTTATCTGAAATTGTGATTGTGAATGATGAGATAATATGTAAATTCTATAATTTATTTATTTATTTATTAGAAAATAAATTTTACAGCATTACAGCTTAGCCTATGCACTGTAAAACAAACATATTAATTTAAAGTTACAAAAGAAAAACAAAACTATAGGTAACACAATAAAATGAAATAACACGAACTAAATAGTTTCAGCAAAATATAAACACTCTTTGTACCTATATATTTGCGATCGGGTCGACAAATAGGTCTATATATGTGGAGACTTTTCCTGGAGTGTGTTAAGCTGACTGAGCGCAAGTAGGTACCAGTGGAGAGTGGGCATGATATTCGTTCGAAATATTATAATGAAACCTAGAATGTAATAATAAGACCTGTGAAAAGTTTGATGTATAATGGCATTATTCTGCCTTTGCAGGGTGTCACATACTATCTACCTACTAGTGTAACACCTTTATGTTTATGTGATATGCAATAAATTGAATTTGAATTTCAGCCGGACTTATTCACAGGCAATCCTGTGTTACCGTTGTCCCATCCCACCCCAAATCGTATAGTAGATATTAGTCGTTAAGCCATGTCATTTTTTGAGGACGCCATTTGCTTAGCATTGATTGGCGGCTTGAAAATTGACAGCTGGTTTGGCCACTATCCTGGCAAAAGCCTAATCTAGGATCGGGGCTGGTTTCCCTTCCGGTTTGAGGAGGTCAGATGGCAGTCGCTCTGTGTAAAAACCACTGATTAGAGAAAGTCGCTGCCGCAGCTACATTTACTCTTCTGTGGTAAAAACTAGTAGGTACCCTCGTTCAATCCCCTACATTAGGTAGCCGACCCCGTGAGATACGGATAAGGCTAGGGAGATGATGATGATTTAGTGAGCTTACCAATTTATACTAATGTAATTAGATTTTTGTTATGAACGGGATTATTACCACGATTATGTTTATTGTTACCTCGATATTTCGGAGTTGTTTCAAACTCCATGGTCACGAGTAGACTGGCGATCAACATTCGCATCGCCAGTCTACTCGTGACCATGGAGTTTGAAACAACTCCGAAATATCGAGGTAACAATAAACATAATCGTGGTAATAATCCCGTTCATAACAAAAATCTAATTGCAGTGAACAACCGCGAAAGTCTCAAAACTTATACTAATGTATTAAAAAAAACTAGGTACCTATAGGGTTTTAGGGTTTTAATCCTGATGTGATTCTGTGGTAATTCAAACAATGTTTTAAAACTTATGAATAACTTTATTGTTTATATTATATCCTATAATATAATTATTTATTACCATGAATATACCAGCAACACACACAACAACACAACACATGAGGATCATTGATGTGTGTGTCCAATGTAATGGAACTTTATTATTATTGCTGTTTTTAGAACAAGGCATTCAATTTTATATAATGAACTTATGGTTTCTATTACAGCTCTATAATCATTTTAAAAGCTAGTGGACTGTAGTTTGTTTATTGCCTATGCATAGGTATAACTTTGGTATAACTAAATAGCAAAGGCAGAATAATCCATTATACATCAAACTTTTCACAGGT
>JARACY010003614.1:0-32024 GCA_029255725.1 Scrobipalpa atriplicella | reverse complement strand
ATGAATAGAATTTGCTTTACACAAAAAAAGTTTTGCTACTTTTCGGCTCAGTACTAGTGTTTTAGCCATGCATAGAAGTTGTCTTATGTCTATTAACTCGTAATTTCTTTAAATCGTCGCATTTGTTTATTATTTTGTGTAAGACTTGGCTAAGACGCCTTTTAGGGGGGATTTACGCTCTGCGCTCTGCTTACCCCTTAAGGAGGTTTGAGAGCTGCGACAGTGGCGCCATCAAGTATTAAATTAATTGTTCCTGAAATACAAACATTTTCATGAATAATTTACGTTTGGCGAGCATTTCCATGCTAGTCTGAGAGTGATAGAAAAACATAGAATGTGCCAGCTGCAACTCCTCCCGGGCATGCTGTAAAAATAAGCTAAGGGATTCGAGGGTTTCAGTATTGTAATTTAGGGATGGGCTGACAACCTGTCACTATAGCACTCAAAACTTGTCAGACGTGGTGGAACGACCTTTGCTTAGGTTTACGCTCTGCCTACCCCATTAGGGATATAGGCGTGATTATATGTATGTATGTATGTAAATTATTATAAAATGGATTATAAAATGGACCCTTAGTTGGGATTGTCGCCAAACGTAAAATATTCATGAAATTCTTTGTATTTCAGGCACAATTAATTTAAACTGATGGCGCCACTGTCACAGCTCTCCGACCACCTTAAGGAATAAAGACGTGACTTTATGTATGTTTGTTTTGATGATTTGCCGCGAGTAGTGAAGCTTACTATAGTAAAAATTATTATTTCATCCTTTCACTTAAATCGGGCGCCAAACACAACAACTTAGTCCGTGCGTTTAGGGAATTTGTGTTCGAACTTTAGAGGTCATCTAGCCTAGAATCAAATCAAGAGGAAACCCATTTGAAATAGAAAAATAACTTTTCATTGAGCACAATCCCAACTAGCAAAGTTCTCTTGACAAAAGCGGGTTATAATGCAAAAAGTCTTAAAAAAGTCACAGAATAATTTTGGTAAATGTATGCTGGTTTAGTTTTGCACTGCTTAGTGCTTATCAAATGCAAAGAGCAATAATCTTCTAAACTCAGCCTCGAAAGCGCATTAGAGATTAAAAATGAAGATATTTTCAAGTGCCAGTCCTAGGGTAGCAAGATATAAGACCTTAGCTTTACGATAAGTTTTCTACTCTGAAAACCGTCTTGTCCAAGACTAACACAGCTCTACAAAAGTGCGTCGTCAGGATTTATATAAGACTCGTAGTCTTAGTAACGCCATTATTGAACACGATGTGCTAGTGATCTTGAAAAAGCAAGGACGCTGACTCTTACAAAAGTAATAGTATGTAATTAGCAATCTATTACTCTTTAAAATGATAATAAATCTTGAATTAATCCTACATCTTGCATTTTCAAAATCTTAATTAATTAACAAGATTGACACGAGGCTCACGATTTTTTACGTATTTTTGCGGAATAAAACTATAATGCATTTAAAAAAATGGACACAAATGAAGCGAATCCACATTCAGAAGAAAAGTTATTGCTAAATATCAAAAATTGCAAGAAACATGATTATCCAAAAAAAGTGCGATATTGGCGATGAACTAGGGGTTCCGTACATTTTTCCCTTCCCAAAATCTGAAAAGATAAAAGTAAAAGTTTAGCCTTAAGGAGCCTTTAAGTAGATATGCATCGCTTAACAACCGCAATAACTCAATTACTTATCATTTTATTTAAATATACCTACTTATTACTTTTTCTATTATTCTTATTTTTTGAGAAGCACAGGTGACAAGTGACTATAATAATAAATAAATACCTACCTAATTATTTTTAAAACGGTTTACACTCACGGGAAAAAACACAACTACATAAATAGTAAAAACACACAAATATGTGCTCATATAAGCACACAACAAAAGTGTGTACCATCCATCCATACATACATACATACATATAATCACGCCTATATCCCTAATGGGGTAGGCATAGCGTAAACGACCTACACAAAGGTCGTTCCGCCACGTCGAGGGTTATTCCAGATGGATCTGTATACTGCTATAGTGACAGGTTGTCTTGTCAGCCCATCGCCTAAATTACAATACTAAAACGCTCATATCCCTTAGCTCGTTTTTACAGCATGCCCGGGAGGAGATGCAGCTGGCACATTCTATGTTTTTCTATCACTCCCAGTCCAGCATGGAAGATCATTCCATACTAATATTATAAATGCGTAAGTAACTCTGTCTTGTCTGTCTGTCTGTTTGTTGCTCTTTCACGCCTAAACGGCTGGACGGATCTGGATAAAATTTGCCAGGATGATAGATGGTATCACTTACACGGACATAGGATACTTTTTACCGCGGGAAAATAGCAATTCCCACGGGAAAACAAAATTTTTCCGCAGGTGAAAACGCGGGGCAGAAAGTTAGTATTATATATTTAGACAGGTTCCTTTTCTAAATTTATCTGTACAGCGGAACCCCAAATTAAAATGATACCGAAGTGTGACAATCTGAATCGGAGCATAGGTCTTAACAAAGCAGAATCCCAGACACGAGGTCTTGTAATAGTTTTGGTTTTATCGGCGCATTAAAATTGTATAAATTTAAAGGCTTTAAACTAAATAAAACAAGGGGGCATTAAAAGTACATCACATATTCATATATAAATCCACGAAAAACATAGCTTCGCATACAAAATTGGTCACAGTAAACACAAAACACTTATTTTTCCGAATTTCGCTGATGGCTGCCTGTTTTAAAATATAAATTGTCAAATTATTTTATTATTTTGCGAACGCATTTAACTACACTGAGTTTTATTTTGGAAATGGCCGCAAGTCTTATAATAGTCTTAGTTTAGCAGAATGCAAGATCCAAAGCACCATTTTGTGCGTTTTGGAGATTAAATTAAGAGCAATTTAGCATATTCCCTGACGTATACAAAGCTAAACCAAGAGCAGTAGTCCTGAACTTTGTGCCCAAACGCGGTATTGTAGTACTCTACGTGGCTTATCTAAGACTTTTTCATTATGCCTTAAGTCTGTTGAAAAACGCATTGGTGACTTTTTCAAAACCAAAATTTGCTACCTGGGATGGTAGTGTTATTAATGTGTGTAAACAATACCTACGATAACGATTTTGGCCATTTTTGTGGCGATAAAACATTACACTCACGTTTCATCTTACAAATGATAAATGGGACAGTAGTATATTTGACTATTTTCAATGAAAAATCGCAAACTGTAACGGCAATGCCTGATATTAGAACAGAGGCTTAAATGTGGTACGAATTTTAAGCCGATGCCTTCCGAAACCGAAAGCCCTCTAGAAAGGGCCCGGTCGCATACTATACTACGCTTCTTAGGGCTTGGACAGTAAATTTCAGGGTAGCCATATTTACTTCAGTGTGTAACAAGTCATTTATAAAGTTATTTATTTAAATGGCATGGGGCATGGGGTCCCATTCAGTACTACAGTAAATAAGCTTTTAAAACTATCAAGAGATAGATGGCTCTACGGTTAAGTCGGGTAACCCGTTCTAAACAAACATTCATCTAACGTATTTAAACCGTGAAAAACTGTTCAAAAGTAAATGTGTTATTTAATTGCGTCACAATGTCCTGGCTTGCCCGGCGGTCTGATCGGGTAATGCGGACCAGTTATGACGTTAGGCATCTGTATTAGTATAGTATTATATTATCTGTGCATGGGGTTCAATTCTCGGATGTCACTTACTAAAGTTAACTTAACCCTGTCACTTTTTGTTCAATAGAATTTAAAAAGACATAAGATAAGCATCTGTCTGATTTGTAAATAGCAGCATGGGGTTCAATTCTCGGACGTCATTTACTAAATGTAAAGTTAAAATTAGCCCTGTCACTTTTTGTTCAATAAAAAAAAAACAAGATAATCAGCTTATCTCTTGTGCAATTTCACGCTTATATATTTTTTAAATGCAATTTTGTATGGGGCACTAAATTTTTTAAGACCTCCAGAAAAAATCTTTTGGAAAAGTTGTGTGATGTTATACCCATTTTGTCACACCTTTTTTTATTAGCAAAATTCTAAAGTAATGCATGCCCACACATGTTGCTTTGTTTTAAAGTTTGTTAGTAACAGTAACATAGATAATTTTTGCACCTGGCTTGTCACTTGCCCTAAGGTGGTCTTTTTTATACCATGGGTGGTAGATAATTCCTTTGGCGTTAAGTCCACCCGTGTACCATTTCCGTGCATATATATTTAAATAAATAAATGGTTTGTTAAAAACTAAAGTAATTGAGGCTACAGTTGTGATAAGTGCCACTGTTACAGAAATCTACTAAGTCTTATAACGTTATAGTTTATTTAACAAAAACAAACTGATTGCGTTTGTTTTAGCTGTCGGTATATGTAGGCTGCCAAATACCACCAAATTTCAACCTGCTTTTTATTGTTTTCCGTTCAATATCCTTCTCTATATTTGGTTAATTGTTTCTTTCTCATTGTCACACATGAAATACTTCAATAAGTGGTCTAAACCATGTCATGTCATATCGTTAGATTTCTTCTAAGTGTCTAGATGTAAACGGTATAGCCAAGAAAGATGCGTATCCAAGTTCTACCTACAGCTTGGCAAGAAAGAGTTTGGTGCGGTGACAGATGGAACTAAAATTTTGCCATACAAAAAATCTCATGTGTTGCCAATTAAATTCCACTTTTCAAAGAAAGTGGCGTCCTTAATTTTTCCACTCTTTTTTGCCAAGATTTTGAAGATATTTTAAATACTACTAATCTATACATATAATAAAACTTCTTCTTCTTCTTCTCGAGTCAATGGCAAATTTAAATTTTTGACGCCCAGAACGTGGCCACATCAACAGCCTTTTGGTTGGCGTCAAACAGGTCCTCCTGCGTGCAATAAAACTGTAAGAGGCCGATTTCTGTACATTGAAGATTTTTATGAAAAATTGTTACAGGGGGTCTTAATTATAGCAATAGAAGCCAAAACAACCATTTTTAGAATTTTTGTCTGTCTGTCTGTCTGTCTGTCTGTCTGTCTTTCTGTCTGTTTGTCCGGGCTAATCTCAGAATCTACTGGACCGATTTTGATGGGATTTTTTTTATTTGACTCAGTGTCACCTCGAGAGTAAACAAGGATATAAATAATCACGCCAATCGACTTAGGGGGTAGGCAGGAAATTGAATCTCAGAATCTACAGGACCGATTTTGATGGGACTTTTTTTATTTGACTCAGTATCACCTGGAGAGTAAACAAGGATATAAATAATCACGCCAATCGACTTAGGGGGTAGGCAGGCAGGAAATTAAATCTCAGAAACTACTGGACGGATTTTGATTAAAAAAAAAATCATTTGACTGAGTTTTTCTTGGACAGTAAACAAGTATATAAATAATCACGCCAATAGACTTAGGGGGTAGGCAGGCAGGAAATTAAATCTCAGAAACTACTGGACTGATTTTGATGGGACTTTTTTCATTTGACTGAGTTTTACCTCGACAGTAAACAAGGATATAAATAATCACGCCAATGACTTAGGGGGTAGACAGGAGATTGAATTTTGATTGTTTTTTAACCGATTTTGATAGATTTTTTTTTTTCGTTTAAGTGTTTATGGCATCCCCAACAGTAGTAATTTAGTATTTTAGAATGGCAACATTCTCTTCTGTTGTGAACCCTGTGCCGTGTTAGTGTATTATCGTGCATTTAAAATAAATACCCAAGTTTTCCCGTTATCCAGCGTTTAATTCTACAGTCCACTACAAACCCATAAGGATCCTTACGTTTGGTCCTTCGAGCCTGGACTTAAACTTATATGATAGTACTAATCACGCCACTTGACTACGGGGATAGAAACGAAATTAAAGTTTGATTGTTTTTAACCGATTTTGATGGATATTTTTTTATTTAACTGAGTGTTATCTGGACTTAAACTTAGGATAAAATAATCACGCTACCTGACTTTATCCATGCTAAGATTCTCACTGGACGTGGAACGGGCAAAACTGTTTTTATACCAAGAATTCCACTCATTCCCAACAATTTCCCGTTTGAATTTAAGCGCACACATTTTCCTAAAAGCCTACGCTTAGCAATGACCATCAACAAATCCCAAGGTCAAACTCTTAAGGCTGCTGGGGTGGATCAAAGATCCAAATGCTTTTGCCTCGGCCAGTTGTATGTTGCATGTTCGTTCACGTCGCGAGTGAGTAGCGCTGAGCAATTGTTTGTTTTAGCTACAGCGGGCAAGATAGAGAAATTCTCTGATTTAAAAACTTATTTATTACTTTCGCATACTTCAATGCGAACGAAGTCGCGGGCACCAGCTAGTATTACACTATAGGTAAAAAAAAACGATAATCCATTAAACTATTTCTAAGTCCAAATTACCTACTCATAAAATGGAAAGAAAAGGACATAGATATTAATGAAAACATCGTATCATTTGAGCCGTTTGATCAAGAAATGTTGAAGCAAAAACCTCAAAGTTACTTTAAGTAAACTAAAAATAAAAATGTATTAAACCTAGTTCTTGGCTATACCACTCTTTGCAAACCTCCATACTTTTCACAAAATTCCGCAATATTGTAGGTGCGTTCTGACTACCAGCAACTTCGCCGCGAGTTGGTCGAAGTGCAGGCTCTGCAACGCGAGCTGTCGACGAAGCTTCGCACGCAGCTTAGAATCGTGCACGGGAAGTTCGCGCGGCTGCGCCAGAGATTGGCTGCAGCCTCATCACCGCGCTAAGTTGGTTTGTGCTACGGGTCCGTTGATGTTGCACATTTAGACTTGGTAAGACAGAATTATTTAAGTTTGGTCCTGTCACTTTCTAAAATTTGAATAAAAAAGAGACATCAACACAAAAACTGATAATAATCTTGTCAAAGCGACGTTAAACGCCTATGCTAAACGCCGTGAGAGAACCAAACCAAAATAAGATGTGTCTACACTACAACAGAATCTGCACCAGTGATGTTTACTAGTCTTTGTACAATGCGACAGAGATAACGCTATGCTGATGTGCAATTTTTATGGCCCCGTATTTACCTCTCATGTCCGTTTGTTTTGTCTTAAAGTTTGACAGTGTTGGGTATAGGCCAGCATATTTTGTATCTTGTATTTCGTCCAATGATCCTGGTCACGGTCGCCAATCAACTTTAGTGTCCTCAAAGATTGTTTAGGCCAAATTATGTAATAAATTCCAAAATGTAAGAACATTCTCTGTTAATTTGTGGCCTAGAAGCATAAGATAAATTTACTAAGAAAACGCCTAAAATTAATTTGTATTGTCTTTTTCTTTTATTTGTTAAAAGAATCAGACAATCCAATTTTTTTATTGTTACGTATTGCTTATTATATTCACATGAGAGGGTAGAGGAACGTTAAAAATAAAATCGAAAGAAATAACTTTATCCAATAGTGCCCCAAAATGTAATATTTAATAGAAATATTAGAATATTTGAAGAATATTTGTAATCGAAAATGTGCCAACATTTGTGTAATTTAGCTGAATATTGAAATGCACTGCACCAAATATGTAAATGATCTCCATTATGAGCAATATAAATTAATGTGGTTATATGTAGTTAAAATTTGCTAAAATATCTTATTAGATTTTGAAGAAGATATTTTATAAATTTTTTACTGTGTGTGATAAATTATTTGTCAAGAAATTTGTTTAAGATAGTAATCCAAGTTGGACTGCAGGCAGCAGCAGCTATATAATCTAGAAATTATAAGGTAATAGCCGTGACAGGTGTAATTTCTATCGATTTTAGTTACATTTTCTTTTAGTTTTCCTTAGAAATAACATCTGTCACAGTGGTCATACAGAAGAGTACCTATGCTGCCTGCAGTCCAACTTGGAAAAGAACTTTTATATCACAATTTGGTAAAACGTTGAAGCTATTTTGACCACATTTTGCGGATCTCTGCGTGTTTTGGTATCAAAGATAACAGTGATAAATTTAGATAATTATGTGAATAACAAGAAGTTATCTCAGTTTCAATTTCAAGACTTAACGAATGTATGAAGAACTTAAGTTTAAACTCCTATTAAAAAAAACTAGTCTGCATTAATTGTAACTGTATTAATTTTTATTAGCGAATTTTACACATTATATTTTGTATTTCTTATTTTTTTGTTAGAAATATGTAAAATTGTAAGTTGGTGCTATGAGAAAGTTTAGAATGAATGAATAGGGAAATGTCTTCTCAAAATTGAAAAAATTCTTTAAACGGAAACCAAAGAATGTCAAAAGGCAGTCAATTCCGCTAGCTGATGTAGCTGCATGTATCTAGATCGAATTTAAACTTAGACTCGAACAATAATAATTACATCACCTATATTATATTCGTG
Organism: Scrobipalpa atriplicella; assembly: GCA_029255725.1. Classification (NCBI taxonomy): domain Eukaryota; kingdom Metazoa; phylum Arthropoda; class Insecta; order Lepidoptera; family Gelechiidae; genus Scrobipalpa; species Scrobipalpa atriplicella. The sequence goes on along the minus strand of JARACY010003614.1, from coordinate 23,683 downwards.
GTTAATGTTGTATGGCTAAATTTCGAATAATCGATATTTGTTGTATTGTTTCGAAGCATGTTTGTGATGTCTTTCAAAGTATGCATTTATCATAAGTATAAGCTGTTATATAGTTCACAATTTAGTAAAATTTACTGCACATATCATCGCACTTGCATGAAGTTATCTTCATAGTTGAGATTTTCTGAAGGGACTGCTTATTGACCAATCAGGAGACGTGTAGATAGCGCTATGGAAACGCCCACTGCTTTTAGACCAATAATAGATCTCTATAATGATGTGTGCCTAAGATGCTATCACACTATTGGTGAGTTAGTACAAAAATGTCGTTGTCCCTTCAAGAATTCCTCGTTCACTGTAGTTGTAAGGAAAATACATGTCTGATACTATGTCTAAGTCGTTAGGTCTAAAATACCAAGTATACCTGATTAATTCCGCGCGCATGGCTTAGTGGCGTTTATTTTAATAGGTTACATCTTAGATGATTTTTTTTTAGAGTTATATTTTCACGGGAAAATCTTACAAAAATACTGAACTCACTTCTGGGTGCTAAATTCTAAAACTGAGTTAATCTGTATTAAGTTGAAAGAGACAAGGCTTACATAAATTTAGCTTTAGAAAATGACGTCAGAATTGAGCTCAGCTAAAATGAGATTAGCTAAACTTTACGAAGCATAAATTATTAATTTATAATTAGAATTGGCTACTTTCCAACTAAAGTCCCGTCGTTTCAATAGGCCATATTTGAAGGATGGAGACGCAGTAACATTTTACCAGCTCTCAAATAAAAAAATAAAAAAACTAGATATTTCACTCATTCTGTCTTTAGAATCATAAATATCTTGAAATAATATTCCACGAAATCAAAATGATTCGTCTGAAATTTGCCGTAATAATTTAAAATTAACATAAATGTAAAATTTGAGCGACATTCAAATGTTACGTCGGTGAGCCTTTTAACTGTCAAACCGGCTAGTGATGTTACTGTGAGTAATAGCTTATTATTCCAAATAACATTAAGTATTAATTTTTTTGCTTCTTTGGTAACCATTCATTTATTCGTCCAGCAGTGAACTGTAATAGGCTGATCTGATCTGTGATATATTTTTTATCGCAATATTCATACCGCCGGGTTAAAGGTAAAACCAACTAACCCTCTAATGAGGAGCCAGCCAAACTAAAAGCTAAATACAGATGGCGCTCTGGGCGACTGTACCTTATTTCGTGTCAATGTCACATGTGTATTGCGATTTTATCAGTTTTTTTAACATAAACGATATTTTTTTCAATATAATCACTTTCTTTGTAATGCATTGAACAGTGAACACATTCAACTTGCATCACTTGCATGTAAGTTTTTAATACGTAATTTTTTTTCCCACTGTCTCTCACTGTTTTCTTTATTTGTAATCTTTGGAAAACAAATGAATTCCCCTATTTTTGCAATTAAATGCACTGCATTGTGACATTTACTGATAATATTCTAAAAATATTCAATTTGTTTACAAAAGTTGGTACAATTTGACAGTTCTCAAGGTACAGTCGCCCATGCGACACCTAGCGGGAGTAAAAGGCAGTTTTCCTCCTCATTTGTTGTTTAGAGTTATGGCGTTTTGAAAGTTTGTTCATAAGATTGTACTAAATGGAACATATACTCCAATTGTTTTTAAGCAAATCAACGATAGTTTCATATAGACTGTGCTCGAGCTGAGGCTCGTAAACAGTCTGCTTACCAAGCTTGGGTAAAAGCTCGTGATCGAAGAGCGCGAGCGCGAAGGGTGCGATTAAAGAAGAGAGCATAATGAGTGATTCTTGTTCGTTTAATAATAAAAAAAGAGAAAGCAAATTTATTTGCCAATCTGTTTGCGAGCAATTGCCGTCTTGGCGCTGGCTCGAAACATCCACTCACCTTGCCTCACAAGATTTATTACCTGCTTTGTTTAGAGATTTTGACGATTAGCCAATGGTTTGTTTTCATTCTTTACCGCACGTGTTTTGTATGTATTTTTTTTACCTGGAATCGGCTTCCAGGTACAATCATTAGTGCAAGCCTATTAACAATGGATATCCTTTTGTGTGTGGTTTTGCGTTATCAAATTGTTTACTACTTTGTTATTTATTTGTTATCAAGCGGCACTTTTTAAAAGCATCGTTTTATCTGTGTCTCTACAGATGTTCATCATAAAAATTTACTTGCATAATGATATGTACAAGTAACGACTTGAAATACTAGCTACGTATGTTTGACGCTCATGTACATCACTATTTTCCTCAAGGGTACTGAAGGTCACAAGTGTCAATTATGGCCTATTGAAACGACGGCACTTTAGTCAAATCAGCAACTTTTTATGAAATGTCAAAAACGCTTTTTTGTATGAAAATAGTAAATTATGACGTCACATTTTAGTAAATATTGACTAATCAAATCAAGAACTTATATACTTTTAATTCGATTATTAAAATCTAAATGTGCATTTTTTTTAATGATGAATGAAATCCACAATATTTTTAGCCATTAGTTTTAAGTATAAACGTTTTGAATTTTTTAAGCTACCCAGTCAAGTACCCAATTCCAGGCAACTACAAATGCGGAAAATTATTTAAAATCGCTAGAAAAACCTTTTGAAATAAGCGCCTCAAAGCGGCACGTAAAATTCTAGGTAAAACCTATATCGTTTTTTTTATATGATTTTAAACCTTACCATCGACCGACTTTGTTGTACAAAATCGCATGTTTTGTATGAAAAAGTCGATGCTAGTTGTTCATTAGAATATTAGTACGGATTTTGTCCGATAGAGTAGAATTTAAATGCTCAAGTTAAATACCAATTAAGGTTGAGTTCCACTAGTTTGAACAGCCAGTAAGGGAAAAACTAAAGCAAACTAAAAGGAGATAAAAAGTTTAAAAGATACATAAAATCACGCCAAGCCCCTTACGGGGTAAGCTTATCGTCATCGGCATAAATAAACGTATTTCGCCACGTCTAATAAAAGAGGATAGAAAGGATTTTATTGTTGTTGTCAGTCTATCGTCTAACTTGCAATAGTACACTGAAACTCTCAGTTCCTAAAAGTTCTAACCTTAAAACTTAACCTTCAAATCTAGTATAGACGGAGTAGATTAGAAGCATAGTACAATTTCTACTATGTTTCAGGTCAAGAATTAAAAATACTTAAATCTAATCCTACTTCTAACGATTTAATATTTGAGTAATTTTTGATCTCTTGTTTCGCCTAATCACAAGTTTAATACGCTACTTTTTGAATTGAATCCCAGCACGTCCATATTCTTTAGAACTGTTTAAGTTTAAATAATATATTTACAATAGAATAAAATAATATCCGTGTTGTGACTATCTTCTATTTTATTATACAAAGCGCCTATTACTGCTTCTTATTTTAACTAATTTCCTACGCTTTAATTTAAAGCTTGACTAAAAATTTATGCATTTCTCATTGATATAAAATGGATTTTGTCACAGTTTATTAAAGATCACTATGATAAAAATTTTAGTTTAAAAAAAATAGATAAATTATACTACAATGCACAACAATTATAAAGTCTTATTAATTTTCTGGTGAATCTTTAAATAACCTGTACCTAGTATTAGAAATCATACACATACGTACAGATATTTTTTTTATAGATTTTTTTAGCTGTGCTGAGAGGTGTATTAATGCTTAAATGAGATTAATATTTTCTTCTAATCAAACGGAAACATTGTGCCAAATAGTATCAAATATTATATAAAATTAGAACATACATGTTTAGCTTACTAAAACAAGCAAAACAAATATTTTTTAAACAAATATTTATACATAAATAATGCAAAACACCCATTATTACTGTAACCAATTATAATACGCTATCTATAAGCGATTCATACAACGAACTTATCATAGTCAAAGATTAAAGTTTCTGCGTACTTTCTTTAAATTCTGTACGATTCCTAATTAAATGAATCGTCAGCAGTTTGAAAAAAGAAAATTGGTTAAATCCTGAATGCCACTTTCTGAACTATTTAAATTACCCGTGGCTTTCTGTCAAATAAAATTGAAAAAGGACGATATTTTTTCTATTTGTATCAAGAGTTTCGAGCATTTCTACATTTCCTTGGGGTTTGTATAAATAAATATACTATAATTCAGCATATTATCTTTTGATTATTTTTATTAAACTAAACTGAAAAGTCTGAAATAAAGTCTGAGAGAAACAGGGCTAATTTAAATTTATATTTAGTAAGTGGCGTTTAGAATTGGATCCAATATTCCTAAAAATAATAATGGCGCCACCTCTCAGCATTTTATGTTTAGTAGTAAAAGAAGTGGAGGAGTCTCGATGTCCAAATATGACAATATCGCACTTTATCTATATTCCTATCTATACATATAATAAAACTGTAAGAGGCCGATTTCTGTACATTGAAGATTTTTATGAAAAATTGATTCAGGGGGTCTTAATTATAGCAATAGAAGCCAAAACAACCATTTTTAGAATTTTTGTCTGTCTGTCTGTCTGTCTGTCTGTCTGTCTTTCTGTCTGTTTGTCCGGGCTAATCTCAGAATCTACCGGACCGATTTTGATGGGACTTTTTTTATTTGACTCAGTATCACCTAGAGAGTAAACAAGGATATAAATAATCACGCCAATCGACTTAGGGGGTAGGCAGGATATTGAATCTCAGAAACTACTGGACCGATTTTGATGGGACTTTTTTTATTTGACTCAGTATCACTTGGAGAGTAACCAAAGATATAAATAATCACGCCAATCGACTTAGGGGGTAGACAGGAAATTGAATCTCGGAAACTACTGGACGGATTTTGATGGAACTTTTTTTCATTTGTCTGAGTTTTTCTTGGACAGTAAACAAGGATATAAATAATCACGCCAATAAACTTAGGGGGTAGGCAGGAAATTAAATCTCAGAAACTACTGGACTGATTTTGATGGGACTTTTTTCATTTTACTGAGTTTTACCTGGACAGTAAACAAGGATATAAATAATCACGCCAAATGACTTAGGGGGTAGACAGGAAATTAAATTTTGATTGTTTTTATAACCGATTTTGATAGTTTTTTTTTTCGACTAAGTGTTACCTGGACTTAAACTTATAATGATACTACTAATCACGCCACTTGACTAAGGGGGTAGAAACGAAATTAAAGTTTGATTGTTTTTAACCGATTTTGATGGATATTTTTGTAATTAACTGAGTGTTATCTGGACTTAAACTTAGGATAAAATAATCACGCTACTTGACTTTATCCATGCATAGATTCTCACTGGACGTGGAACGGGCAAAACGGTTTTTATACCAAGAATTCCAACCATTCCCAACAATTAGCAATGACTATCAACAAACCCCAAGGTCAAACTCTTAAGACTGCTGGGGTGGATCAAAGATCCAAAATGCTTTTGCCAGTTGTTGTCGGCCAGTTGTATGTTATAACTAACTTTTTACCATGACTAACTATGATTAACTATGATTTACCACCAAAATCTATCGCGAATAGACCCGATAAAAACTAAAATCAGTTGTATGTTGCATGTTCACGTCGCGAGTGAGTAGCGCTGAGCAATTGTTTGTTTTAGCTACAGCGAGCAAGATAGAGAAATTCTCTGATTTAAAAACTTATTTATTATTTCGCATACTTCAATGCGAACGAAGTCGCGGGCACCAGCTAGTCTACAATAAAAACTAGTTTATTTAGTCGTTTAGCATTTAGCAACTTTCTAAATACTGTACTGTCGGAAAAACGTAGCTCTTTGTAATAATTTCGAATATTTTGTCTACTAATTTATAGGTACTTATAGTGATACTTTATAGCCCCAATAATTTAGAACTGATTCGTTTATAATAAAATGTTTTATGGTTATACATGTTTGTTTTATTGGAATTTTCCTGTAGGTGTCTGAAAAAATAAGATTCCCCGAACAAACTAAATCGAAGTTTTCTATTCTTTACAGAACAGATTTTTATGAGTTTTAATGGTTTTTTTAGGGTTCCGTAGTCAACAAGGAACCCTTATAGTTTCGCAATTTCTTCCTCAAGATATTTGCATTTAAAGTTGCAGTATTTGTCACAAATTTGATCCGGTCATCGTATAAGAAAATTAGGTCATGGTATAAGAAAATTATACCATGAATACGGTCATATCTTCAAAACTGTAAATGCAAAAATTATGAAAATAATATGGAATATAATTCTTTAGTGGTAGTTGTAATGAAAACTATAGCGAATAGTTTAGCATTTATTAAAACAACTTCATTTGTAAAGGTGAAATAATCCTTTATATAGCTTTTGTATAAGCTTACGGAACACTACATATGGGCGTGTCCGACACGTTCTTGGCCATTTTTTTATTTTCTAAGAATTCGCCTGATCAGAGTTTTTGGGAGCATTTTCATTTCATTGTTAAAAAATTAGGTAAAACCATGGTGAAATAAAAACCAATATAGTATCGAATATATTCCTTTATTAGTTTGTACTTGGTAAACAAATACATCAACATATTGGAATGCGGAGACGGAAATATCGTTGTTAATAATGGCTGAAGTTAATATATTAAAATAGTTCTTTGCTAAAAACTAAATATGACCAGTCTGGGTAGTTGCAATCATGGAGACTTCTAGTAGTTGAACAACCAAAACAAAGATAGGATTCGAACGGAAAAGTAGAATGTGAATTTATTTTTCTTTTTAATAGAGCGCATTTCCATTAGGGATTTTGATAAGGAGTCGTATTTTTTAATCACTCAACGAAATGCGCATACGCAAGAGTAAAATTCGCATGCGATTTCTATTAGTTTGCATTCGGAAGTTATTCTTTAATATTGATTCGAGTGATTCAAATATACGGCTCCAGAGTTACGTCGAGGAACTTGAGCACTCCTTTACGCCGATAGAAGTCGGTTTTAGCCCAAAATCGCAATTACTCCAAATGGTTTACAATATAAATCAATGCCTACTTTGTACAGAATGTTATTTTATTTGCCAACGTACGTCACCACATCATCATCATCAGGGCAAGACGGGCCTCTGAATTTAGGACGATCGGGCCTTAGTCGACCACGTGGACCCAGTACGGATTGGTCGATTTCACACACAACCTTTGAAATTCTTAGGTGTGTGCAGTTTACTCACGATGTTTTCACCGTAAAAGCGCCTAATAAACGTATCATTATCTTCCTAGCCTTTTTCCCGTATCTCTCGGGGTCGGCTAACTAATCTAGGGGATTGAACGAGGGTACTGGTATTTACACAGAGCGACTGCCATCTGACCTCCGCAACCCAGAAGGGAAACCAGACCCAATCCTAGATTAGGTTACACACAACCTTTGAATTTCTTCATAGGTGTGTGCAGGTTTCCTCACGATGTTTTCCTTCACCGTAAAAGCGCCGAATAAACGTAGTAGGTACATATGAAATTCGAAAACCGAAAAACACATTGGTACGTGGTGGGATTCGAACCACGACCTCCTGCACAGAAGGCCGTGACCCTATCCACTACACCATCCGGGCTTATAAACGTACATTATAAAATTCGAAAACAGAAAAACGTGGTAGGATTCGAACCACGATCTCCTGCACAGGAGGCAGCGGCGGCCCAATCCACTACACCATCGGACTTCTTACGTAAACAGAAAAATATCCTGATTATTACTTACTCGATTTTATTGCGTTAATTTGGCATATTAAGTAACATTCCTTGTAATTTTGGAAACTACAGTACAGGCAACTATAACACTCGTATTATTGCAACATTTTACAAACAAAATGTATCACAGATAAGGTAAAATCATGAGCACAATGTTAAACCAAATTTTAATATGACATTAGGTACTTTTAACAAAAATAATGATCAAATAATATCTAAAAATGTGACGTTCCACATGAAAAGGTATCTTATAAGGGGTTTTAAATTTAATTCCACCCTGGACTAGGAGTTACTTCCATGCTGGGACTAGGAGTGATAGAAAAACATAGAATGTGCCAGCTGCATCTCCTCGTGGGCATGCTGTAAAAACCAGCTAAGGGATTCGAGGGTTTCAGTGTATTGCAATTTAGAAGATGGGCTGACAACCCGTCACTATAGCAATATACAAAATCATCTGTAATAACCCTCAAAACTTGTCAGACGTGGCGGAACGACCTTTGTTTAGGTCGTTTTTAGGGATAAGGCAAGATTGTATGTATGTATATATGTTTTAAAGGAGTACTTTTTGAAGTTTTCGAATAGCTAATGAGCAGCAGATTACAGGGATATGCAGTACTCAAAACCCTCCATAAGGTACCTTTGCACGTGGAATGTCACAAATACGCGTAAGTCGATTCATTTATTTGGAAATAAATAAATGATTTGACTTACACATTTTGAGATTCTCCTTTTTTGAGAAAATATAATAAAGTAAAATTAACCCTGTGTCATAAAATAATATTCAGACTTTACGAAAATCTTCTAAAACTTAAAATAACATTTTGTAGATTAATACATTAATAGAAGTTAAAAAATACTAATAAAATCATCTTAAAATTAAATCTTAGGGCTAATAGATGATTACAATTATTATTTATTTTATTATTCAGAAAATATTTTTCTTAGGTACTTGCCACCTGACCCAAACATTTAATTTAAAATGGACGCAAAATATTTTACTTTGAAATTTGATGGAACAACAAAAATATTTTATTAAAGTCAGGCAACAATCTCCACAGTATTTTATAAATGGCACAAAATTACAGGATTATAGGAATAGAAATGGGATAACTATTTCAATATAATTATTAATGATCATATCAAAGATTCGAGAAAGAAAATCTTGTACTTAGATTTCCATGTTAAAATTACCCGACACAGATAAAAATATGTTAGTGATGGGTCGATGTATAGGTACTTAGTATCACTTTCTTACTTTAAAAATGCCAAAAGGATTTTTTTGCAAGTAAACCTAGATGGCGCTGGCATATTGCTCGAAGAGTCTGTTGTTAATATAGGTCATAAAATTGAAAAAAGTCAATAACAACTTGACTAAATTATCTTTTAAGATTATTAAAGTAGAAATACACAATATACATAATCAGTTTAGACAATATTTCGCTAATGTCAATAGATGACACTGCTAAGTAGCGGTGTACGCAGTTTATAAGGGAGGTTATCAGTCCTCTTTGTTTTATTCGTCCATGGGATGGACTAATAACGCGCCTGAAACACGTCATCATGTACTCATCTTTATCTGTGCCGATATTTCTACTCTATTCGCAACATTCTACGTAACATGTGTACACAGTATCAAACTCTACAGTACAATATCTATAATTGGCTACTTTCCAACTAGTCAAATCAGCAACTTTTTATGAAATGTCAAAAACGCTTTTTTGTATGAAAATAGTAAATTATGACGTCACATTTTAGTAAATATTGACTAGTCAAATCAATAACTTATATACTTTTAATTCGATTGTTAAAATCTAAATGTGCATTTTTTTTTAATGATGAATGAAATCCACAATACTTTTAGCCATCAGTTTTAAGTATAAACGTTTTGAATTTTTTAAGCTACCCAGTCAAGTACCCAATTACGTCTACAGTACAGTTTTGCAGCGAAACAATTGCCAAAGCTGTCCGCAGTCTTGTACGAAGGCACCGCCTTACAACACCCGAAATTTAGACTAAAAAGCACCCAACTTATTGTAAATACGTGCAAATATATATTGAAAACAAATTTATACTTCAGTAATTTTGACCTAAAGTATCATTTAAAGCACAATACATAACATACGGTGTGAGTAAACCCGAGTAAACGACTCTATAATATTCGCCGACAGCGGCTTAGGTGTTCAATTGTTTCTAGGGCTTAAATCAACTTAAAAAGATCCTTATCCAATCCTATTATATAACAAACTTCGTACGTACATACATTTGTTTCGATCTATAAACATCATACATAGGCCACAATTCGGCGTAAACAAGATTTAACTAAAATAAAACCATACCCGTCATTTTCCGTCTTGAGCGAACAGAAAAGGCCGGGGCAGTATAGACGGACTTTGTATTGTATTGTATTGGGCTCCCTTTTCCGCATTTAGACTCTTAGTTGGTCCGTTATGCGTGAGTGGGACAGTTGGCTAAATTAGCCAACCCAGCTCTTCTCAGAAGCCGGAAGTCTCCTGGGACGTTCACAGGCTTCCTTGAGCGACCCCGGATTGCGTGCCCGGAGGTCTGCAACTCCCACGCATTCCAGGATTACGTGGGTTGCCGTTTCTTCCGCGTCAAGGCAGCCCCAGCACAATGGGCTGTCTGTCATGTTGATGGGTGTACATGTGTTTGTTTAGTGGGCAGTGAGCCAGTGACCGGTGAGTGTATCCACTAGTGTACGTAAGTCTTTGCGTTGTAGGCTGAGTAGTCTGCTGGTCAGTCGCGGTGTTAGTGCAGGTACCGCTACTCTAGACTGTCTACATTGTACCATACATTGCTTACATTACATATTACATTACATACATATTGTATATTGTACCATACATTGCTTTATTTTTGGCTTCTACAGTAATGTACTATTGTTTTTAAACAAGTTCTATGTGACAGGATTTTAATAAGTCCATCTATATACTGCCATCCATTTCTGTTCGCTCAAGACGGAAAATGATGTGCATGGTTTTATTTTAGTTAACTTTTGTTTACGCCGAATCGTGGCCATTTATATCGTTTGATAAATAGGCTGAACACCGTAAGTTAAAGATTTGACAAACTTTTAATATCAATATATAATATTGCGAACAAAACACGGTGTTATCATAATATACATGATGTAAAAAAAAAAGTACTGCGTTCCTTAAAACCACATGTTCTACTAATGACAACAAACAACTTTCGCAAAGCACAAAAAATTTAGAACGACATAAAATTTTGCCTTGGAAAAGGCAAATTATTTTTTCGCGCTAAAATTTCTGTGCTTAGGTAAGTTGTTTGTTATCATCAGTTGAATATCTTTTTTTACACCCTGTATAACACACTTGCTCCTAACACTTCAAGTGACCTAATAAGTACATCTAACAACGCAACAACGTGTATATCAACTATAATAAACTTGTTCAACATGGCAAGAGAAAAAGTATACTTGAATAGGCTAAAGAAGGCAGTTGTGGTTGACCTTATACATCTAAATAGTATGTTTTTTTAAATAAGATTTATATATTGATATATTTCTATAAAAACTTTTCTAATGCTATCGAGAAGCAGCATATTTAAAAATGTTACGAATATGTAATTTTTTCGTTTTGGTTAATTTTGCCTCCAAAGATGCAAAAAGCTATAATAGTTTCAGACCAACTATTCTTTCAAGTATTTTTTTAGAAATGTAATAATGTTATAAAGCGTATTTTTAACACGTTAACTGCTAAAATCTCCCATGAGTGTCGAGCTTACTGTAGCGACTGTGCTCACAAACAAGCATCGTAGCTGCGTGAATTTGAGTAACCGACTGTGCTGTGAACCGACGACGCGTCAAAGTCAAAAAGTCAAAGTCAAATCATTTATTTCCAAATAGATTCTTACGAACACTTTTAGAATGTCACAGGCGAGTCTATTACAAAGAAAATTATATCAATGTCACAAAAGCAAATAAAATAAAAATATATCACGATGATGAAGAAGCACGAGAAACTCGCAATTTGCGGCCCCCCCCCTTTCGTTTTCGCTTACTCCTACTTTTACTTTGAGTGTTCGACTCTACCGGACGCGTGTGCGCCTCGAGCTCGAGGCGCGTTCCCGGTAGCAGCTACGCCTGTGCGTGGCGTGTCTACGTGCACTGACGTATTGGTATCCCCGAACACGCTAAGTCGAGCCGGCCGCACAGCTGTAGCGTTTTCTATACGAACGCAACGGCAGTGCGGGGAACACGCGTAGCGTGTTGAGGCTAGCACGGCCGGCTTTTACCAAAAAGTAGCTTAGCAGCTAATGTGTTACATAGAATATCGATAAGAAATAATCATATTTACGAGATTCGTTATAAGTTTTTTTTTCCTATACAACGTGTAACAGAAAGGGTATATGCATCGTGAAATGTGTGAATCTACCCATGAAACTGAACAACTTTCCCTAAGGAACATACGTCGAAATACGAAAAAAACATTTGACTTCCTCCTAAATGTGCAGTCAGCTGATGCATTTTGTATGGAAGGTCAATTTTTTTTTTTCGTTTTTCGGCCTATTTTCCTTAGGGAAAGTTTTTCAGTTTCATGGGTGGATTCACACCTTTCTTGATGCATGTACCCTTTCTATTACACGTTGTATAGTATTCTTATTCATTTTCAAATAGAAAGTGAATAACAATAATATTTAGTACAAATGTCTAAAACGGTCAACCACGGTCGCTGTTACCTCGCACCTAAATAACTCTTTCTATGGGAGGCTCATTCAATTCCTTCCTCGATTTCTCTTCGACACTCTTATCCAAATCCTTCTTACTGTTTATTTTCAAATTCGCCAAACTGACGTAGTTGCTTCGCGAAATGCCGGGTTCCCTGCGTTTCACTGCAGCATCAGTTTTTTTCTCTGGTACGGTGGCTAAAGCTGGAATGTTTTGAGCTTGGGAGCTCCTTATTAATGGAGCCAATTTAGTCTTTTCAACGGAATGCATAGGCGCTTTGATTCTGTTACGACCAATGTCAACAAATTTTGGTTCTTGTTTCATGTCATATTTTGGTCGTCGATCGCGGTAGCTGAACCTGCCGTCGGCGAAATCTGGTCTTTCATTGGGAATGTGTCGTCGGAATATCGGCGTCATGGGTTTGCCCATACTGGCCAGTTTCAGGTCACTTTTTATCACGTTACTTTCGGGTTTATCGATCTTTCTGTCACTGTCTACAGGTCGGACTTTGTATGAGGATCGGTATATGTTACTGGGCGACGCCGGTCGTTGTATGAAGAACTTGCTTTTTGATTTTTCTACTTTGTCATCTTTATCGACTTCTGGTTTATTTCTCACGACTTCTGTCGTATTGGGTTTGAATAACCGACTGAGTTTGGGAGACAGAAGTTTCTTGGTAAAAAAGTTACTTTTCTCGACCGGCTTATTCTGTATTTCAATCGTCTTCGGAATGTTTTTTATACCCTCAGCCATGACCGGACTCTTTCTCATATAATCAATATTGAACCTTCGGCAATCGATTTCAGGTATTTTCCTTTCATTCTTCGACAACTCAGGATTTCTCAAAGTCACATCTGTGACGTCATAACTTGATTTCTTCGCTAACAAATTCTCTCCTTTCTTGACTATCCCTGCGATCACACTTTGCGTACTTTTCGGTGGATCGTTTAGCTTTTTAAAAGTGCTGACATTTCTATACCAGCTGCCCATGTCGGTTAAATCATCATCAGACGAATCGCTATCATTATTGTCATCCTGACAAGCCTTCACCGCTTTCACTTCATCAGGTATACTAATATGTCTGCAGAAAGGTAATGGGGCATCTAACTCGTGTTTGTACTTACTTTCTAACCCCTCGACTGATTGGTTTCTAAGGAAGGCGGGTGTCGCGAGCTGGTCGTCCACCTTGAAAAGAATTAGATAAAATTTTAATAAGAATGTAGAATTTACACAATTTTCCAACAGTTTTCAACTCGTGCATAAAACCATTTGACCAAAATGACCACATCGATCAGACGATTTGTATGGAAAAGCAAATTTTTTTTTCAATTCCTGAAAAAATATTCTGGTGATATGTTTTCAGTATCGTTGACTGAGCAACCCCTATCAGTTTGCGGGACGCTGTCCCTTACACCCCGTATATATCCATCTACCTTGCGCGTCTTGAAGGTGTTCTCTTGTGCTAGAGTGTTGAGATGTGTATCGGGGCTGGTGCGCTTCAGCGGAGGAGGCGGATCCAGCCATTCCGTTATGTCGTCCACCTGAAAGAGGCATACATACATATAATCACGCCTTTATACCGAATGGGGTAGGCCGAGCATCAACGATCGCTTCGTTCCACAATGTCTCACAAATTTTAAGGGTTATTTAAGATAGATTTGCATACTGCTGTACATACATGCATACATACATAAAATCACGCCTTTATCCCTAATGGGGTAGGCAGAGCAAAAACAACCTAAACAAAGGTCGTTCCGCCACGTCTGACAAGTTTTGAGGGTTATTTATTACAGATGATTATGTACATTGCTATAGTGACGGGTTGTCAGCTCATCGCCAAAATTGCAATACACTGAAACCCTCAAGTCCCTTAGCTGGTTTTTACAGCATTAACGGGAGAAGATGCAGCTGGCACATTCTATGTTTTTCTATCGCTCCTAGTCCAGCATGGAAGATACTGCTGTAGAGACAGGTTATCAGCCCGGCACCTAAATTACAATACACTGTAATCCTCGTCCAATCCTTTTATAGGACAGTTGTCGTCGTTCCGGTAACTGTCTTAGATGTCGTTACACAACCCAAGTTAAAGGCCTATTAGCAGCAGAGCCAGATTTATATTTTTTATGAGTGTAGGCTACTTTGTCTCATGTACCTTTCAAAAATATTATTTTTTACATTAGTAGAGGAAGACACAAAAGTTCAATAAAAGAATGAATTAGTTATGTCCAAAGACTTCGCAAGTGCCTTGTTGTTGTTCGACTCGAAAATCCACTCGCTAAGAAGAAGTGCCTTGCTCTTGTAAGCTTGGCTTGTTTGGGTCAGAATGGATAGGCAAGTACTTGCATTATCTCGACAGGGATACATGCGGGGAGCACCACTCTGCGGAGATCGTGCCTAACCGAAAGAGTTGGATTCCGTTCTGATCCAAACAAGCCAAGCTCATAAGAGCGAAGCACTTGCAAACCAACAGATTTGGACACTTCCGCATCTGAAAAGTCGAAATGAAGAGGAAACAGTGGTCAGAAAACGACGAACCGATGCGTTTCCTGTTCTTCGACATTCATCTGAAAGGCCATAGAGCCTTTCATGCTCAACGTAAAATAGACTGCAATAAACAAAATAGACAAATAATACGTAACGCGAGCGAAGCGAGCTTGATTTTTCACGAAAAATAATAACCCTGGTCCTATCTTACCTTGGTAATATTGATGCTTCTGCCATCAGCTCGCAGGATATACCCTGGAGTGAGGGTCTGATGGCTCCTGCTCAGGTTGGTGATGGTGACGATGGGTCTGGCGGGTTGGCAGATGTGGCTGGCCGACACGCACTTGCCCAGAGCCCGTCCAGACTCCGCAGGGCATTCGTTGTCAATGGTCGCGTTGGATTTTGACTGAGGAAAATGAAATTGTCTTCATAAGTTGTTTAGTTAAATGTTGCAAAACATATATAAATGTGAAGGAAATTCCTGATATAAGTAATTATAATAAGCTAAAACCCTAACCGCTCTCAGCCCCGGAGCGGTTCGCACACAGCCCCGCGCTCCGTCGACACGCTCCCTCCAGCAGAATTTGCTCGCAGTGTGCGCACCGCCTTTCCGGTCAAAATAGGTGTGGTGCGAGTGTGAACGCGATACATTTGTTATAGTCGCAATACACTTTGCTCATACAAAATTACCACTTTAGTGAGACAATTTGTATGAAGAAGCATTTAAATTTTCTGAATGAAATATTTCAAAAAAAAGTTGTTCAGTTTCGTTGACTGAGCAACCCCTATCAATTTATGGGAAACAATCCCTTACACCCTGCATTTCTTTAAAAAAAATAAGACCTTACCTTTAAAACCCCGCTTTCAGGCACATTCAACTCCACACTGTTGACCCGACTCGGCAAATGTCTCAACCGTTCACAACTACACTGTTTACACACACTACACTTGTCACTACCATTCGGGCTACACTTTTCACTGTTTCTGCACTGTTCACTGTATTTGTTCTGTTGGCAATACTGTCCGCTGTGTACCTGTATGCAAGACTGTCCGGTGGGAGATAATAAGTTTTTATTTTGGCAACATTGAGTAGGTAGGTTAAGCTGGCAACACTGTCCGCTGTGTGTCTGTTGGCAACACTGTCCCGTAGATGTTAGTTTTTGGCAGCACTGTCCGCTAGTGAATATGTTTTGTTGGCAGCACTGTCCATTATGGCAGCAGTCCGGTGTGGCATGACCGTGCTCCGAGGCCCCATGGGCATATTGTTGTATGTCAGCGAGTAGGTTCGGTGGGACGGGCCCCGGGTTCATCAGATGCATCGCCAGGCTCTCCAGCCAGATTTCGAGGACTTCGAATGGTGGGCTGTGGGAATATAATATAGATAATTTATTTTATTACATACAAATAGTCACGCTTATGTTTAGTCTGACAAAGTTTAGTTCTTCCATGCTGGATTGGGAGCGATAGAATGTGCCAGCTGCATCTCCTCCCGGGCATGCTGTAAAAACTAGCTAAGGGATTCGAGGGTTTTAATGTATTGTAATTTAGGCGATGGGCTGACAACTTGTCACTACAGCAATATACAGATCTATCTTAAACAATCCTCAAAACTTCTCAGACGTGGCGTAATGACCTTTGTTTGGGTCGTTAACGTTCTGCCTACCCCATTATGGATAAAGGCGTGATTTATGTATGGATGTATGTATGACAAAGTTTGAGTCATTTTTTAAAAGAATAAACTGTGTATTGTTATAGTTAGACCCTAGTCTACCTCTATTGATTTATACAGTATGTACAGTGTCCTCCATGCTGGACGGGGAGTGATAAAAAAACATAGAATGTGCCAGCTGCATCTTCTCCCGGGCATGCTGTAAAAACCAGCTAAGGGATTCAAGGTTTCAATGTACTGCAATTTAGTTTAGGCGATGGGCTGACAACCCGTCACTATAGCAATATACGTGGTATCTGAAATAACCCTCAAAACTGTCAGACGTGGCGGAATGACTTTTGATTAGGTCGTTGACGCTCTGTCTACCCCATCAGGGTTAAGGCGTGATTTTATGTATAATTGTCAGGCAGAGAAGCGGCTGGAACACTATGTTTTTCTATCACTTCCAATCCAGCTTGAAAGAAGCTATTACCGTTTGTCAGGGTCGAGATGGCAGGCCAGAAATGCCACCCTATAGAAGGGCTCCGGGCAGCCGGTGGCTTTGCAGAACTTGTCCACGAACACTGTCTCGTTTAGGCCAAAGTCTGATCTCCGGGGTAAGAAGTCAGGGTCCGCTGATACTCGCCCTGGAAATAAATAAATACACAGCTTTTTCAGACTCGAAAAAATTACAATTATTTTTGTTCTAGGTTAAAATAGCATAACTCTATCTTTTTGCGATGGTTTTGTAAAAAAACTGTTTCTTGACTTGTTTATAATCTGGGCCTTCTCAATGAGAGTGAGAGAGAATAGTTGATAAGGCATTATTTTATTTTTTTGAACAGCGTCTAAAAAAGCCCGCAATTAAACATATATATATATACATACATACATATATTCACGCCTTTATCCCTAATGGGGTAGGCAGAGCGTAAACGACCTAAGCAAAGTTCGTTCCACCACGTCTGACAAGTTTTGAGGGTTATATAGTTCCTGTATATTGCTATAGTGACAGGTTGTCAGCCCATCACCTAAATTACAATACTGAAACCCTCAAATCCCTTAGCTGATTTTTACAGCATGCCCTGGAGGAGATACAGCTGGCACATTCTATGTTTTTCTATCTCTCCTAGTCCAGCATGAAAGTAAAACAAGCGTATTCAATTAAATAAGCGTTTTAAATGAAAAGAAACTGTTACATTACCTATGATTTCACAGAGCATGATGCCGAATGAGAAGATATCCACCTTCTCATCATACACGTTGCCGTTCATCATCTCTGGAGCCATCCAGTAAGGGTTGCCCACCACCTGCACAACAAAAACCTTACTTTATACTACACCTATTCGGAAAGTATATTGGTTCTTACTTGAAAAAAAGGGAAAAAAGTACGTAAATCCAAGCGAACGAATATGCGGGCGGCAAAAATATATGGGATTTACTTTCTCCCCTAGGGGAGAAAGTAAGTAGAAAGTATTTTCGTTATTTTTTTTAAATTCATAATTCAAAACTTGAAACAGGCGGATGCCAAAAAACATAGTTTGTATCTCGAAGCCCACAAAATGATACCGGCCACTTACATTTTTTGGCAGTATGTGCTTTGCTTCATTTGCCTCTTTTATATTTTTAAGTAAAAAATATGGCAAAATCAACATGACCGCGCGAATTCTTTTTCGTTCTTTGATTTATTTGACTTATTTAATGTAAATTAAGTGTTTAGTGTTTTCGATGTAATGTGTAACTGTACTAATATGTGTTTTGTTTGTTTGTGTTCTGTTCGAATGGATGATGACACTTCAAATGTTATTAAGATATCTTTTCACGTAAAGTGATATCATTCTTTATCTTACAAGGATTTTTAATTATATTTTCCTCATAGGTGTAGTATAAAGCACTATGTCGGAAGAAAATGCGATTCCCAACTCGTGTGTATTGAGTCAAACTACACCCTCGTAGGAATCGGTCATGTTCGTGTGTATTGAGTCAAACTACACCCTCGTAGGAATCGGTCATGTTCTCCCCTCGATAAACAATGTACTATTGTTATGTTTCTGATCTCTTATTACAGACAGAAGCTAATCTTATTTTTAAAATACATAATGCTGCATTCCGTCGATGGTTTCTTGCTTTTTATCTTAACCTAGAATAGATCAAAAGATTATCGATCTCAAAAAATATAGTTCATTTCCTCCTTCTTCTTCTGTCGTAGTATGGGTATCAAGTCGATCGACCCGATGAACCCTGGTGTCAGAGTTTTTATACCGCCTAATAGCACAGCTAATAGGCCTCTGACATGGTTTGTGTAACGACCACTATCAATGACAGCGACCGGGACCGACGGCTTAGCGTGCCCTCCGAAGCACGGAATCCTTTTTCTTCTCGGACAATCAGGTGATTCAGCCTGCAATGTCCTAACCAAACTAGGGAAAATCTCACAAGGTGATAAATTGACAAATATCAACTTTGTGTTCCCCCCTGGGAATCGAACCCAGGACCTCCGGATCAAATTTCCTTTAAATATCGTAAATACATTTTTAAACATTTAATTACGTAAATTTTAAAACTTTTTAATTTTTAAAATTTTTAGTTTCTACTATCAATCTTTCTGTCAACAATAAGGAATCGTATACTAAATGTCACGTGACAGGTTGATTCCTAGTGTGAGATTCGCAAGATAAAAGCTTTGTACTACGACAGGACTAGGAAATAGAATTAAGTACCTATTTCTAAAAATGTACTTCTGTTGTGTTCTGGCAAATAAATATATTTGTATTTGTACAATTTCCAATTTCTAAAGAATTCTTGTGAATAAAACTTGCCGTGTATCTCTTCCTCCTCAACGTGGAGTGTCCATTTCTCGGTCTCTCCAAAGTATTACTAGCTGTCCTCTGCACGATCCTGGCTAATCCGAAATCAGCTACTATCACCGTTTTATCCTCCCGAACGAGACAGTTGTGAGAATTCAGGTCCCTGTGAATGTGGAATGCAAATAGTTAAGGTGGTTCGATGAGCTCCCCAGCGCCTTCCAAACCTCCCCACCTCCCTCAAAGGCGGTTTTATCGCTTTAAGATGAGGTCGTTTCATGGTCGACTCTGTCTCGATCATCACAGATCTACATACTACAGTCAAAAGGACAAAAGCTAGACTATCAAATAAATAAAAAGACAAATAATATTTACCTGTGTATAATGTTCATGCGATGTAGATATCCCACGCCCCGAGCTACGTCCCGCGCCAACTGCGCTCGGCGACACCAACTAAGTGGGATTGTAGTGTCCTGTACACAGACAGAGGGTTAAAAACCACACTAAGTCGCGCCTGTATTCAGTAACAAGTAGGCAGAGTTGAAAACAGCCAAAATAAACCCAATTTAATACATACATACATACATAAAATCACGCCTGTATCCCTAATGGGGTAGGCAGAGCAAAAACGACCTAAACATAGGTTGTTCCGCCACGTCTGACAAGTTTCGAGGGCTAATACAGATGATGATTATGTATATTGCTATAGTGACGGGTTGTCAGCCCATCGCCTAAATTGCAATACACTGAAACCCTCGATTCCCTTAGCTGATTTTTACAGCATGCACGGGAGGAAATGCAGCTGGCACATTCTACGTGTTTCTATCACTCCCAGTCCAGCATGGAAGCAAATAAACCCAATTTTACAGCGAATAATGAATTTTGAGGGATTTCAGAAAGTACCAATTTTGTTTGGCTGTACGCAAATTCCTCTCTCTAGTCTCTTTACGGGGTTTTACGATATGCCTAGGAAAAGAACCAGCTGGTACATTCTACGCTTATAATGCTAACAAATTTCAATTTTAACTTGAAATAGATATGACATTAGGGCCCGTATTTATGATCAGCACTTGAGACTTGAGACTGACAGCGAGTTTGAGTTCGTATCATTTTATGATGTCATTTTAGTACAAAGTGACCTATCAAATCCATACTTAATATTACTCTCAATCTTGAGATCGCTTTATAAATACGAGCCTAGATTTTGCTTACCTGTATAAGTTGATGTAAGGTGCCACCAGCCACGTACTCAGTGACGAGATGTAACCGCTTGTCTTTATACAACACTCCTATGAAGCGCAGTACATTCGGGTGGCTTAGGGACCTAAGAACTGCCACCTGAAATAAATAAACAGCGTGTCAAACGACGTAATATGACGTCATATTTAAAAATGTGTGTCATTCATCATCTTCCTAGCCCTTTTCCCGTATCTCTTGGGGTCGGCTACCTAATCTAGGTGATTGAACGAGGGTACTGGTTTTTACACAGAGCGACTGCCATCTGACCTCCGCAACCCAGAAGGGAAACCAGACCCAATTCTAGATTAGGTTACACACAATTTCTTTGTAGGTGTGTGCAGGTTTCCTCACGATGTTTTCCTTCACCGTAAAAGCGCCGAATAAACGTACATATGAAGTTCGAAAACCGAAATACACATTGGTACGTGGTGGGATTCGAACCACGACCTCCTGCACAGAAGGCCGCGGCCCTATCCACTACACCATCCGGGCATCCATTTAAAAATGTGTGTGTTCTTATAAAACCGAACATTTTTTCCCAGTAACTCAAGAACAAAAAGATATGGAACTCCTAAACTTGAATAATAATGACTTGATGGTGGAGCTGAGGTGAACCAAATTAACTTAGGTACTATCACAATATGTAAAATAGCTTTAGCTATGCGGACGACATGGTGCTTCTCAGTCCCTCTATCAAGGTCTTCAAAACAATCTGTAAGTATACTTCGCAAATAGTTATCTGTACCTCTTTGGAAGCGATAGAAAAACATAGAATGTGCCAGCTGCATCTCCTCCCGGGCATGCTGTAAAAACCAGCTAAGGGATTCGAGGATTTAAGTGTATTGCAATTTATAGGCGATGGGCTTACAACCTGTCACTATAGCAATATACATTATCATCTGTAATAACCCCCAAAACTTGTCAGACGTGACGGAACGACTTTTGTTTAGGTCGTTTTTGCTCTGCCTACCCCTCTAGGGATAAAGGCGTGATCTGTGTATGTGTATGTACCTCTTTGAGGAAGTTCCTCTGAGCGTCTTCATCGACTCGATACAGTTGCTTCAGTACCATCACCTCACCCGTCTCGCGATGTGTCACTTTGTAAACTTGACCGAAGAAACCAGCACCCAGTAACTCGCCCTAGGAAAAATATAATATGAAAAATTATATAGGTAATATAATAATACAACTATTTATTGTATTGATGTGAGTTTCTAATAAATTCCTGAAAGCATCAAACAACAAAATAGAAAAAGAATAATGCACAAGAGAGAATATATCTGGAGTGCTTTAATATCTTTAATTTAATTTATTTTTATTTAAATATGGCAACACATGATTTTTAGATTAGTCTTCGTAATAGTGCCCTTGAAAAAAATACCAAAGATGGTGTATTAAAAAAAAAAGGGAGGCTTCCGTACCAACTTAGGGGTACTTAAGCGAATATAGAACCCTCCCTCGAGCACCCAGACTTTTTTCACCCATAAAATATCAACTGGACTAAAGGACAAACTTAAGTTTGCTGTTGTCCCCATACTAGATATAGGGAGACGACTACGAAAATATGTTTGTAATCCTTTTTTTTGGTGATATTTGAACAAATTTTCAATTTTTAGATTTATTCTTTTGATTGTGATATTAAACACTGCTTTCTTCTAAATTTCATGATTGTAGGTCCACGGGAAGTTCCCTGTAGGTTTTTGAGTCTTGAGGAAGGCAAAACCTATAGGGTACTTCCCGGTGACCTAGGATCTTTGAAATTTGGCAAGAAGCAATGTTTCCTAGCACAATCAAAGGAAAAATCCAAAAAGTATATTTTTTAGTTGGATCACAAAAAAAGTATATACTTTTAGTATTTGTTCCCCTTGCAAATATTCAATCAAACAAACGTTCGTATCTTTTGATTGCGAAGACTTAGAAGTATGATTCTTTTACAGCTTCAAGGGACCCTAGACTTGAGTATTCAGTATAAATTTCAACTTGATACCTTTACGCGTTTCTGAGAAAAAGGGTGGTGACAGACGGACGGACGGAATACTAAAGGAATACTATAAGGGTTCCTTTTTTCCTCTTGAGGTACGGAACCCTAATAAAATAAGCATTACAATAGGCGAGTAATTAAAGAAAATAGGATTATGATTCCAAAAGTCTACCATGTTACCTGTAATAAGTCGCAGGCCCTAAAAACTTTCTGCCCGGTTGCTTGCTCCACCCGGAATGACCTTGCTCGACTCAGATCACACAGCACGCCGCTTGGTTCCTCTCCATCCACACTGAAATATAAAAAAGTCGATAAGAACTATATGCTGCAGCTTTTCGCAGTAACGAATGCCTAAATCATAATTTTTTTAAACTTTTTTTTATTTTGCGATTTGCATAATTTTTTTTTGTTGTGTTTGGTTTGGTCATTGTATCGTCGATTCTTTTTAGACACCACACTACTCATCTATTAGACTCGAATAATCCATGACACCTAACTATTTTAACATGAAACTTTTAATTGATTTATGGATAGATTATCACTATTTTAGATACTTTTCATTGTAACTTTGTCGAATTATCCTTTCTTTCCAGAGAAATAATTTTTTGAAATATGATTTATTCTAAAAGGTCGTAAGTCACAAAGTTCGTCTGTGTGTAACTTTTCCCTTTGCCAAGAACCTTGTGCCAAGAACAAAAAATGAAAAGTGATAACTTGATTGATTGTCAGTTTTTTTTTCGTATGCATAGGTAATAGGCAAAAGATATTGTGACAGAAAACCGAACACAGAGAGCCAAATACTTTTTCCCACTTTCACCTCAAAAAGAGCACATTTCCCGCCTAAATTCAGTGAGGAAAAGGCCATTTTATTCTTAAGAGAGACCAAGTAGCTTTTTAATTTTATTAAATGAGGCAAAGGTATGTCATTTTTTGACACAACTGGTACCCAAATTCAAAACGTTGTTTTTTTTTTTTTTATTTGGTCTCTTGGGGGTGCGTTCTGAAAATTGATGCAACCTAAAATTTTATTTTGTAGACTATTTTGTTACGTTTTACTGTCTTGTAAAGTGTTAAATTTTAATGTTTTAATATATTATTATTGTTGTAATTAATTTGATTTGTATTAAAAAGATAAAATTAATAACATTACATGCTAA
>JARACY010003613.1:0-32026 GCA_029255725.1 Scrobipalpa atriplicella | reverse complement strand
ATATAAGCACCTTAAAATTAAAACCCAGTATATGTACCTACAATTGCGCAAGTTCCAAGTCAATGACCACCATATTGATAATTGATACGCGATCACCGCTCCACCGCATGATTGACCAGACCAGACCTTCGCGCTGATGAACTGTCATTGACAACAATCACGACGATTGACACTTGACACTGGCTAAAACGATACAAATCGATAGAATTTATACTCGATCGATTTATACTTGAAGACATCGAGAATAGTTAATGTTTATTGCGGACATTTTGAGGAAAGATCGTCTTTACAAAATATTGTACGTAGTTTGAAAAAAGTTGCATAATTTACGTTTTTTTTTTTTAATTTGTCATGACGCGGTTTGCGCATTGCCACCATCAAAACTTGGGAAACGTTTACAAATTAAAAGGAATTTTTAGACGTAATTTGGAAAATCTAAATAGGATCAGTTGGAAAAGGGAATAAATAAATTACTTAGGTATATACGAATGTTATTCAAAGTAATGAAATATGATAATATCCTCCTCCGGTCTCCGTCCGTTTTAATGATTCAGAAATTCCTGTTTATTTACGCTTTATGAATAAATAAAAAAAATAATTAAAAAAAAGTCATTTATTTCAGGCATTTTACATTGCACCCATATTTAATAATATAATCTTAAATTATATTGTATTATATTACAAATTAAGTTATATAACATTGGAAGCTTGCTTACTAGCCGGAGTGTTGAGGACTGTTTTATACATGCCTAATGCCCCCAAGGAGACTTGTGCCAAAAATAGGTCCGCCTACCCGATTCGCGGTCCGCTTTTAGCCAAGTCGGGACCTCGGGACGTGAGGGACCGCCAATCGATGACAGGGATTTCCAAGGACACTTCTATGTTTGTAGCTATGTCTATGGCGTATATGACGTCACAGCGTAAACATTGACTTAAGAATTATTGGACGAGCTGTAGGTTTTTTTTTGTTTACTTTTTTTTTTGTTTGGCTGGACATGGGGATTGTTTTTTTGATGACTAGTCTTCTTCACAAAGACTATTATAACATTGATTTTGCTTAAGGAGAATTTTGCGAAAAGGAACATTTTGCGAATGGGACATTCTGCGTAGTAAGGTCTCACATCTATCTGCCAAATTGTATGGAAGTTTGACAGATAGATGCGATATATTTCGTTATCGCGCAGCGTCATGCTACAGGGCTTAAGTGCTTAAAATCTGGGTCGAGTATCGAGATGAGCTTCAAATAGACTCCCGGTAGGTATTGATCGGTGTTCGTAACAATATGCAGCAATAATAATCATGACTATATCTTATGCAGGGTAGGTTTAGCGTCAACAGCTTTGTGAAAGCCGTTTTCAATACATCTTACAAACTATAAGGTAGTTAGTAATTGGCTGTCTCGGAAAGAGAGCAGCCAGTTCATTCTATGATTTTTATCGCTCCAGTATTAGAAGGAGAGACGATTCTATTTTAGAAAAACATAACCGACCGTGACCGACACGGGTTACCCGACTACGCGAAACTTGGTACAATTCCAATTGTCTGCGAGTAAACAACAGCAGATCCGTCATCTCGCTCGACGAACATAATTACGTCATTCGCAAAAGATCGAACATATTTTACGTTTATGCTAAAAATTAAATTTTTAAAATGTCAAAGTTGCAAAACGTATAAATCGCAAAATTTCTAAGACTCAAATTGCCAAAAATACTTAATTAAGAATATGACTGTATTTTCTATTATAGTAACGGTTGACTGAATTTACCAGGAAACAAAAAAAAAATAGCAATCTTAAGAAAATATTAAAGTACAGAAATGAAAAAAAAAACGTGCATTGGAATCGCTACAAGTGTACTAGTTTAATTTGGTCGCAGGCTATTTTAGTTTCTGCAATAAATAGACTGTGAAACTGCAATATGCACGTGTCTAGGATATGCAACTATTTCACCTGTCTTTTGCTTAGTGTCTTGATAATTCAGTTAATATACTTTTTATATTAATAACGAAAACATAGGATTTTGTTACAGGGAATCCTAGAGTGCGTCAGTCGGCAGAAAGTACTTTATACAATTAAAAAATCTACAATCAATCTTTCTTTTTGTTCCCTTTACTTTACAAAATATGCGTACGTATTTATGTATTATAGAAATATGAAATAGCGTTTTACCAGCCTATCTAACCAATGTAAAAAAAACTACAATTAAATAGTGGTCGTCTGAGAGAAATGGCGCATGGCGGTCCGATGAAGTGAGCGGGCTTTCAGGGAAGTGGCCGTTCGCGGGAAATGGACGTTCAGGAGAAATGGACGTTCTGTGCCGGATTGAAATGACATAATAAAAAAATTACACAAAATTTTTTACACAGTTTTTTACAAAAACTTTCATTTCACAATAGACTTCTATCAGTAGAATTGAACTATTACGTATCGGTCAAGAACTTGAGATATATGATAGTGACGTAAGGTGGATGCACCAGCACCAGCACCTGTAGTGATAAGATAAGAAATAGGTTATTGATCCAGGTACAAAACGAGCAACTTATGCGTGGTAGCCTACGTACGATCTATGAGTACGAATATAATAAGTACTAAGTTTCCCCTAGTCCTGGCTTTTTGCCTAGACTAAACGCGTCACCAGAAAACGTCAACAGACGGCATTAGAAAAACAAAACGTTTTACGCGCAAAAACAACTGTAGAGCGCGTAGGTTTCAGAATCCGGGATATAAATATTTACTTTGCATCATGCTTCGCATGTTGCTATGTATACAGAGAAAAGAATGTGTGACAGTTTTATGATAGTAGAACTTTTAGAATCGAGAAGCTTCGGTCGGTCAACAAACTTTAGCTATTGTCGACTAGACAATAAGAATTGTCCAATTTACAAAATGTCTAGCAGGCCAAAACATTCATGTTACAGAATGTCTAAGTTGAACAATGTCCAAGTTGCACAATGTCCAAAAAGCAGAATGTCAAAGTTTAATCATTTCGTGTTGTAGTCAATAAAGATAGATAAAGCGTTAATTAAGTTTTACTGCCTTGCCTATTGTAACAAATGGTAAATACAACAAAAAAATAAAGTGCCATTACATGATTTACAGAGTAGCCTTACGTCGTCGTCCAATTCGCAAAATGTCCCTTTCTCATAATGTCCCTTTCGTAGAATGTTCCTTTCGATTTTGAGTGATATTTTGCCGAATGGAACATTGTGTGAAAGGGACATCATGAGAAAGGGGCATTTTGCGACCGACAAACATTTTGCAAATGAGATTTTTTGGGACGATACCCAAAGAAGGAAGTCATAATGACACGACACCAGAAAAATACCTAAGACCTAAAAGGGGGAAATAGTTAGTCGTCGGATGTTCATATTTCATCCTGCACTGCCGACATACGATCTCTTGCAATTGATCTACACTATAATCATAATCAGAATATCATGCCAAAGCACGCCTTTGATATAAATAAACAAACCTACATCTCTACATAACATACCTATAGCTATACTCGTAGGTATGTATAGCTTACCATACATACCTATAGCTATAGGTAGGTATGTTGAATGAAATATCACTTTCCCTCAGGGCCGTCTTAGCACATTTGCCGCCTGTAGGCTATTCAAATTTTGCCGCCCCCTCAACCCATCCCATCCGGCTTCACCTCAGCCGTTTTTTTTTGGCCTGGCCTGAAGGTATAGTATTAGGTGGTCCCACCCACACCTATGTCGCAAACAGTCTTACATCCGAACCTGTCGTCGGTTCTCGTCGGATGTCGTCAATTGTATATGCGGTTGTCGTCGTTTGTCGTCGAACCGATGACTTGACGACAAGCTCGAATACATAAAAATGTCGCAGACTGTTTTCGACATGGGTGTAAGACGACCAATATTATTACATATAACACAATAATAATGATAAAATATACACTATTAGGGTTTTGATTTCAGCCAGAAACTATTAATTTTTTTTTTGGCGAATTTTGCCGCCCCCCAAAATCTGCCGCCCTAGGCTTAAGCCTACTCAGCCTAGTGGATAAGACAGGGCTGCTTTCCCTTTACTTAACGTAAAATGTCCCAAGAAAATGTCCCTTTGAAGTATTTTTAGTAGGCCCACTATTTGAACTAAATCTATCTAAAAGGGACATTTCGCGAAAGGACCATTCTACGAAAAAAGGGACATTATGAGAAAGGGACATTTTGCGATTTAATCATTCTACGACGACGTAAGGCTTCTCTGTAAATCATGTAATGGTAATGATTTTTTTCGTCCTATGTTCCTTAGGGAAAGTTGTTCAGTTTCATGGGTAGATTCACATCTTTCCCGATGCATATACCCTTTCTGTTACACGTTGTAGATGCAATCAAGACGATCGCAAACTTTGTCTTAGCTATCCAATGAAATCGAACATGGTATTCGAGTGAGACCGTTGTCAGCATATACTCATTTAATTATAAAAACTCAAGCTTCCATGCCTTACGGGGTATGCATAGATTATAAGCTGTTTTCGCTGAGTTAAACAATTGTAACGACATTTTAGAAAGGATTTATGTTTGCTAGGGTTCATTAATTAATTTTCTTTCAGTATAGTTGTTATATTTATGCTCTTTTACAGAGGTTGATACAACAATAAAATCTCACGTAGGCATTTCCACGTTTTATGTCTTCATTTAATCTAAAAACGAATGGCGATACACATAAAAGTTAAATAAGTATACATTAATCAGAAAAACAACCACAAACACGCGAGGAATACGTGATCGTATAAAACTACTTCCATGAGGGACTGGGAGCGAATAAAAGCATAGAATGTGCCAGGTGCTTCTCCTCCCGGGTAAGCTGTATAAACTAGAAATATTCGATGGATTCAGTGCAAAAGGCGATGACTAGAGCAATATCTATCAGAAATACTGGTAATCCTCAAAACTTGCTAGACGTTCCGACCTTTGTTTATAGATCGTTGACGCTCGGCCTACTCCATTAGAGACAAAGACATGATTAATAGTATGTATGTATGAAACAACAAAATAAATTATCTGGAAAGCTGACTGGTATAGTTAAATCATAGTATCTTAGGATAATTTATTCTATGGCACACAAAGTAAGTAAGTAAAAAGTAAAAACTCTTTATTGCACACATTAACAAATAACATTCAAACAAAAACAAAAATGAATAAATGTGCACAAAGGCGGTCTTATCGCTGGCAGCGATCTCTACCAGACAACCCTTGTGTAGAGGAGAAATTAAAGATGGCAGAATAGTGCTATGAGTACTAAAGGAAAAAACTTTAACAATATATTAAATACATAAGTTTTATAAATAGTAATACATGTGTAAGTACATATAATAATATATATAATATTTTATAATACATAAAATAAATACATATATACTACTACTACTATACTAATAGGTAAATAGTATACATACATTACATATTATAATACTACTTAGTACCATTGGGCATAAACCGTCAACACAACACTAGCGGCGATTACAGATAATTACCTTGTGGCACAACACTATGACTGCTGTCACTAGTTTTCGCGCGTGAGCGCGCGACTCGAGTGTGAATGTGAAATAAAGTAATTTTATTACGTTATGTGGTTATGTGAAGACAGTAGAAAGTGTGTAATGTTGATGAATAGTACATATATTAACAATATTACTTGCAAACTGACTTTAATAGGTAATGCTGGTGAACCTTTACCTTGAAAGTGGGTAGTGATTTACAGTGACGTATTTCTCGTGGCAACGCGTTCCATATATGAACAGCCTTAATTGTAAAAGATTCCCTGTAATAACCTGACAGTGATAAAGGAGCCTTCAGGACGTTATCTGACTTCGAGCGAAGGGCTCTGTCATGTTCGGAGCCAAGATATTACAAAGCCTAGTTATTTAATGTGAACTATTGTAAAGAGGAAACGTTTGTACTTACGTTTGCAATGAATATACTAGAAAACTACTGAGCCGTTTTCAGAAACTGTAAGGCCTGTATTTATAATTATAATCAGCTCTCAAGAGTGACAGCGAGTTTGAGTTCGTATCACAAACGTCATTTCAATACAAAATAACCTGTCAAATCCGCACTCAATATTGCTCTCAATCTTGAGATCGCT
Source organism: Scrobipalpa atriplicella (assembly GCA_029255725.1). Taxonomy (NCBI): domain Eukaryota; kingdom Metazoa; phylum Arthropoda; class Insecta; order Lepidoptera; family Gelechiidae; genus Scrobipalpa; species Scrobipalpa atriplicella. Next base: position 25,914 of record JARACY010003613.1, on the reverse strand, counting down.
TTATAAATACGAGCCTAAGAAAGAAGCCGTTGTAAATGACGTGTTACAGAAGAAGTGCGTAGTAAAAAATAGTTGGGGATCAAAAAAAGGTTATCAAAAAAGAAGCAACGAGAACATATAGTTCCACGAGGGTAAGCGTGCCAATCATCAAAAAATGGCCTCGCGTTGATGATTAACACTATCATTATCAACTTAACCTCATATCGGCATAGTAACGTGTGCCTCAGTTTACTATAAGCGATAACCTGACGGAATTAAAGATAACCCCAAGGCACTTTACGGAGTTACGCGTAGGTACTGCTTGATTTTGTGGGATTGTGTTGCGGGCTAAGATCGATAAAAAAATGGAATTTATTGGCTAGTTTTTCAGGGCGTACTTCGTGGATTCTTCGAGTCGAAGAACGTCCAGAAACACCCTTGTGTCAGAGTACACTGTAATGCCAGAAGAAGAACCCGAGGGTTGAAGTTTCAGTGTACATTTAGGGAAAGGAATTTTAGGAATTTTTAAATAATTGCATTAGTTTTCTAAGTTAAATTTGTGTTTGTCTTTGTTAACGGTATTGTTTTTGTCTTTGTTTAGTTTACTGCACGCATTGGTTTAACTGTAAGTGTAGTATAGTAAGTAAGTTATTTTCAATAAATAAATAAATAAAGGGCTGACAACCAGTCACTAAGTCGCAGAACGTTAACACCCATTTTTATTTGGTAAATGTCCTCTTCGTAAAATGCCTATCTAAGCGTTATCAATTCCGAATTCCCTCTTCAGGTAACCATAAATAGATCTCCCTTCGACTTCTTACCTAGCAACAGCAACCTATAAATCAACCTGCCCCCGTAGCATGCAGCCGCGATAAGGCCGTGATAGCCGTTATATCACACATTTTATCGCATCTATTTGTCAAATTGTATGGGAGTTCAGATAGATGCGATATATTCGTTATCGCGCGACGGCATACTACAGGGGCAGGTAACCATAAATAGTTCACCCTTCGACTTCTTACCTAGCAACAGCAACCTATAAATCAACCTGCTGATTGTGCGATTGACGTAAAATTTCTCTACGGCCTAGTACTATTATATATTCTTACTCACTCTACGGAATATTTTTAGCGTTGTTTGTTAGCTTGATAAATAAATTGGTGAGGCCCGATTCAGGGTCGCGGGATTCCTTCTAGAATGTTCGGGGTCAAAAAAGCTAATATAATCGGTTCAATTTGGGAGCGTGGACTCTTTATCATCATCACGGATCACGGACGTATGTATGTATGTTATGTATGTACATTGTACGTAGGTATGGTCTGAGAAGATACGATGGTTGACTTCGCTGTCGTACGACTATTATTTAGTTTAGCCTCTTGTTTTTTGGTTTATAAAAGAAAAAAATACTTTTTTTTTTATAGAAGAGATAGTTTTAGTTTTGTAGTAATTTTGTACGAAAAAAATGCATTTTTTTTTATATATATAGTGTTGCTCTTGACTCCAGTCTAGGTCGGGAGCGGGACGGAGTCGAAAATATACCTAAACAATTTAAAAAACTCTACACAGCATTTTTTGTAGAGTTACTAAATAAAATGTGTAAAAATGGAAGTAGAATGCATTTTACAAGAAATCTTGAAAAATGAAAAATTTACTTCCATGCTGGTCTGGGAGTTACTTCCATGTTTGGCTGGGAGTGATAGGAAAACATAGAATGTGCCAGCTGCATCTCCTCCCGGGCATGCTGTAAAAATCAGCTAAGGGATTTGAGGGTTTCAGTATTGTAATTTAGGCGATGGGCTGACAACCTGTCACTATAGCAATATACTCGTCGTTAATTAATTATGATTACGGTTATCGAACGACAGATGTTTTTCCTCCAAGTTTGCATAAAGGGAATGTATATGTATAGTAATATAATAATAAACTACAGTTGGTAATTATAATTACTCATCTTGATAACAGTATCTAATTGCTTCTCAGCAGGGTTAAAGTTTTAATTGTAATAAGATGTTGGTGAATATAAGGAAAAAGTCTAAAATCCAATAGATTGTTTTTCTTTTCCGCCAAGTAAGAACATGGAGAAAAATGTATGAAGTAAAACACGAGTAAAATATGTCACGCAGTCATCATCTTCCTAGCCTTTTTCCCGTATTTTACGGGGTTGGCTACCTAATCTAGGGGATTGAACGGGGGTACTGGTTTTTACACAGGGCGATCTGACCTCCGCAACCCAGAAGGGAAACCAACCAGACCCAATCCTAGATTAGGTCGATTTCACACACAACCTTTGAATTTCTTCGTAGGTGTGTGCAGGTTTCCTAACGATGTTTTCCTCCACCGTAATAGCGCCGAATAAACGTACCTACATATGAAATTCGAAAACCGAAAAACACATTGGTACGTGGTGGGATTCGAACCACGACCTCCTGCACAGAAGGCCGCGGCCCTATCCACTACACCATCCGGGCTTCTATATACTAAGAAAAATATTATATTAAGTGTTTCCATCACGTAAAAAAGATAACCATTAATTAATACGAAAATACTTTAAAATCTGGTGAAAGAAATTTTGTTTTTAAAAATAAGCAGTGCCTGTTATATCTTTGTTTCCTAACTTTGGTCTTATGTATATTTCGTTATACGCCTTTGTTTCCTATACGTATGTCTTTGTTTCCTAACTTTTGGTCTTATGTATATTTCGTTATACGTCTTTGTTTCCTATACGTATGTCTTTGTTTCCTAACTTTTGGTCTTATGTATATTTCGTTATACGCCTTTGTTTCCTATACGTATATTATTCATGGGTTATTTTTTTTTTGTGTACAATAAATGGTTAAGTAAATAAATAAATAAATTGATTGTACTCACCTGAGTACATAAGCGTCGACTTGCTCGCTCTGTGTGAAAGAGATGATCTCACAGCGGACTATCTTCAGGACATTCTCCCATTGTTTACTAGAACAAAATAATAACTTGATTAGTACTTTATACATTTATACATGTCGTGCGAAGATTTGAAAATCCTAGGGATTTTGCGAAAACACGGATAATTAGACAATGGTAAAACCATTGTCAAATCTTACTGGAAAAAGTCAGGTATTTTGAGAATAAACTCATCATTCTAGTAACATTTGATTTGATAACCTTAACTTTAAAAAAAAGCTAATGGAGTGTATATCAACAACTGGACCCAATTTAGGGTTTGCTATTGCTTGTACGTACGCCCACCAATAAATTGAAATTACAGAGGCTTCTCTACTAGAAACATTATTAATTTATTTAATATTTTTTTAAATAAATATATAGGTATGCTATAAAAATTATCGAAAATTTGTTACATTTCTTTTATTGGCTTTGAAAAATCTTTAAAGAAAAAACATTTTATGATTGAATAAAATAAATCATACACACATCTACTTTTTGTTGCAAATTGCGTTATTGTTATGTATCAACAATGCAATTTATTGGAATAAATAATATCATGAAATATGCAAATTTTTACCCCACTTGGCTTAACTGTGTATTATATCTCGGACACTAGAACGAAAAAAAAAATGCTTGGATGCCCACAAATAGTTACATTATAGGTATGATCAGCTCCATCAAAAATTTTATTGTTGACACAAATGGTTTGATATTGAAACATTTAATATTTATAGGAGATTTAAAGACATAAAGCTGAGTATACATTGTTTACTTGTTCATCAAAATAGTGATAAATATTCTACCACATCATCAGTATAACCATTATCTTAAATCTGTGAAGATAACATAAACCTAATCATAAAATAGAATAGTTAGCTTTTATAATTTACAAAAATAGTACAGTGGGATTCTTTGTTGGAGTTATCAAACTCCATGCTGGACTGGGAGTAATAGAAAAACATAGAATGTGCCAGCTGCAGGGTTTTAATGTATTGCAATTTAGGCGATGGGCCGACAACCTGTCACTTTAGCAATAAACATGAACATCTGAAATAACCCTCAAAACTTGTCAGACGTGGTGGAATGACGTTTCGGTCGTTTCCTACCCCATTAGGGATAAAGGCGTGATTTTATGTATGTACCTACCAAACTTCCCAGCAGTTTAATTTTTTTTAAATATAGACCAATTTACTGCCCTGAACTTGCCCATTTAGTCACATTCTGTGTTTGATTCATTGATCAAAGAACAGTTTACAAAGTCAAAAACATTAATTTGACCAAATGATGAATAATTGATTGGTCAAACCATTTGCTACTTTGATGAATTATAATTTGATTTCATGGTGACTTCCAAGTATAGGTAAATTCATCTTTTAATAATTAAGTAAACAAAACAGGTATTTTCTATCTAGACATAGTTGGAAATGCACAAAATTTTTAAAATGTGAATCTTTTCAGAAATGAATTTATCAATTAATAATTTTTGTGTATCTTGAATAGTTGATGATATTATCAATGATTAGATTATTGTTACCATGATTATATTTATTAATCTAATTGTAATGAACAACTGCGAAAGTCTGAAAACTGATATCAATGATTAAATAAATAATTAAATAAATGATTACTTTATTTTACTTTAACTATTATAAAAGGTACCTAGGTACTGTAATTTATGAAACAAAGTCCCATGAAGTTGGTATGGACATGATGTACCTGTGATATTTACTAATTAGAAGGTAGAATTATGTAATAATGATGTAAATTGAATCTGTGATAGTGTAAAATTGTGGAATAAAACCGCGATAGCGGAAAAACCCATTAAAATTTTGAATGACGCGGGGATTGCGTGGGGCTGCGGGCCCGCTGGTTGGCCGACCACCATGGATCGCCGCGCCACTGCCCAACCACGATCGAAATAGCAAACAGCTGAGTCTAGAACCTTCCACCAACAACAACACCATAAAAACCCAAAAAATAATCTTTACTATTAAAAGAAAACCCGTCCTTGAGAAACAACTTACGATAAATCTCGTCTAAATACCAGTTTTTACAAACTATAATGTATCTCGATCAAAAATCACCGAACAGGTTATTCAATTTTTTTATCAGTTGCCGGTAACCTTACCAATAAGATATCAGCGAGAAAATAAGTAATTCACGCCCAAAGTCTCACCGTGATATTTTCCTTAGGTCCGCATTTTTCTCCGGCGTAAACCATATCTCGATCAACTTTTCCACACCCTCGAAAAATTGGTCGTTATTCTCACTACTCGATATTATTTCCTTTTCAGCCATAGCGATTTTTATGTTATTTTGTTCTGAGAAAAATTGAAATTTCTTTGGGTTTTTCACAGGCGTCCACAACCACAATGTGCAAAAGTCGGAAATTGACTGAATGAGAAATGAGAATGAAAGACTGAAACGAAATTATTGGCAAAATACAGGTGAAAGAAGAGAGGAGACTTCTCTTTCTTTCAGAGCGAGCGAGTCGGCGCGTTCCGCTCGGCACGGACGTAGAACTTGTGGGAATTTATTCTACATGTGTAGCTGCTTTATATTCGTCTAGGGTACGTTCACGGGCGCACGGTTAGCGTAAACTTAGGGGAACTTTTCACTTTGACAGTTGATAAAGCCCCGTTCTGAAGCGCCTGTCAGGGTAAATGTCGCTCTAAGATTCTCGACCTTTTTACATCGAGAGAATTTGTCCGAATGTCACTTTTGACAGTAGTTGCACGGTTCGTTTTGTAAGTTTGTGGGTTTCTTTTGATATTTTTATAAATAAAAGACTTATTTGCGATCTAAAAAGTGTGTGTTAATGTGAAGAAATGATTCTGGATTGAAAATAATTCTTTAAGAACACGGAAATTATGTGTTTATAAGTTATTATTCCCAAGTTAATGTATGTGGCCGTGAGGTTAGTTTTGTGTGTTTAAAACTCGGTTTTTAAGTTATGTTTCATGTAAAAAAACACTGTGTTGCGACTATTTGGAGATAAAGTTCAGGTATTAGGCTAATATCACTCATTAAAAGTCTGATTGTGCTTGATTACAACATAAACAAAGTTGTTAGTCACAAACTCATCTTTCCTAAGGAATTTATTAAATTTGTTTATGAAAACATCCTAAAACATGTATAAGGCTATAAAATAAGGTCATCTGAACTATATTGTTTCTGTTTACAGTGATCTCACCTATATTTCTTTTGCTTTTTAGATGGATACATAACATCAGCCCCTGTAGTCTAGTGGGTTGATCTTTAAGTGAGTTTATGTTCCTTGGGTTTGTTTGTTATATGACAATTATTGTAGAGTGATAGATAGTTAGATTTTGAAATGTGTCAAGGTCAACATTCTATACATAATTTGATTAGCAACTGTTAATCTTAACATCTATGTGATCTCTTCCTACCCTGTCTCAAATATAATTAATTGTTATTTAAGTAGGTAGGTTTATTACATTTTCCTAAATCAAACATGCTTTCTTTTGATTTCCAGCTGACTCCGGTGATTCGTCTTAGCTGCTGAAGTAGGACTGTGCCTGGTCTGTCAGAGCTCGAATGCCTTCAAGCGCATCAAAACGCTTCTGACATTGGCACTTATCCTGGGGGAATAGGTGCCTATACATTCAGCATAACATGTTTTTAACAGACTATACAACATGTAACCAAAGGGTATATGTATTATGAAATATGTGAATCTACCCATGCAACTAAACAACTTTCCGTGAGGAACATAGGTCAACGAAAAATGTTGTTTTTTTTTTCATTATAAATGTGCTATCAGCTGATGTATTTTGTATGAATGGTGAACATTTATTTTTTCGTTTTTCAGGCAGAATGCGCTGGAGGGACTAGCCACTTTCTTCGCTAGCCATCACATCAAGACTAGCAGCGATCAAGAACATCGCTTGCCAGCCCTACAGACCGTCCTGTGAGGACATAAGATGCTCTCAAGGTGGATCTGGATAAGTTGCTAGCTGCTGATGTCATCGAAGAAAGTGAGTCACTATGGGTGACCAATGTAGTTCTTGTGCTGAAGAAAACTGGAGGTATGTTTCTTGGTATTGATTATCGCAAACTAAATGCAGTCACTGAGCCTGATTCATATCCCTTGCCAAGGATTGATGATGTGTTGCATGCAATCAAGACACTGATCCAACCCACTGCTCTCAACGCATGTTTCTCCAGATTGATTCTCTAAAGCTCCCAGGGCATGTGATTGAATGAGATGATACCAGTACCATACACATGTACACAGAGAAATCACTAGTATGTCTGTTCCACAGAATATAAAGCACAAATGTTCTGTTTTAACTTCCAGCTGGCTCCGGTGGTTCACCCCCGACTACCCCGACTTCGCGCGGCATCTCACCCATCTGCTGACGAAGGACTGCGCCTGGACCTGCGGACAAAACACATTCGAATGCATCAAGACGTTTCGGACCGCACCGATCCTGGGGCAGGCTGACGAGTCCCAATCCTTCGTGCTACGCACTAATGCTAGTGGGTATGTCTCTATTCCTAGTCCTGTTGAATATGGGACCTGTTTATTGAACGCTGCATAGCGAAATTATTCCACGGAGCGTGAGGTCTTAGCAGTGGTATGGGCTGTAAACAAATTCCGTGGTTATGATGATGTGCCTGACGCTGTATATTTAGACCAATTGTATTAGAATTTCTAGACACGGGTAAACCCTACTTAGCTAGTTTTCTATATGTCTATCAATACCAAGTTCTATTCCGATCCGTTAAGACTCACAGAGATTTAAACGTAAATGAGTAAGAAACATTTAAATATACAAAATGCATTTATAATATTAGCGGGATTACCGTGCTCATATTTATTTGGTAATGAGTAATTATTATATTTTGATTACAGCACGTGGTGCAGATTGTTTATCTGGAAACTGGGCTAGCCTATCACTGCGAGTGACGCACGTGGACATCTTCTGTACATACAGGTCAGATACGTTACGTCACCTTAAAAACACCAAGTCAAATGCTAAGATTTATTTCTTTAGAAACTTAAGGTCTAATTTACGGAATGTCCAGTGGGTTTAAATGAGTTTTTGAGTTGATGAGGGAAGAGGTTTATTAGCTGAGCTTAAGAATTCAGTTTGTAACAGGGTCATACAGAGGGCGCTGGAGGGACCAGCCCAGCCACTGTCTTCGCTACCCAGCAGATCAAAACCAGCAGTGATCAAGAACCCATCGCTTGCCAGCCCTACAGGATGACTAAGGGGAGAAAAATAGCCCTGAAAGTGGAGCTGGATAAGATGCTAGCCGCTAATGTCACCGAGGAACGTGAGTCACCGTGGGCGACCAATGTAGTCCTCGTGCCGAAGAAAACTAGTATAGGTACATGTCTTGCTATTGATTATCGCAAACTAAACACAGTCACTGAGCCTGATTCATATCCTTGGCAAAAAGTTGATGATGTGCTGCAATGAACCAATATAACCAGCTATTTTGACTACGCTCTATTTGAGATTTGAGTATTTTCAAGTCATGGTTCACCCAGCAGACTGAGGTAACGCATCCAGGTTGTGGATACTGACATGAAATATAGATTTACAATCTGTTTTTGAAAGATTGCCTTGAATCAATAAACTCAGACAGAGCAGAGAGACAGGAAAGGACCGTTCTGCATGTGGCTCTGTCAAGCTCCAAGGGGTAGAGCTCGAACCAGGTGGTACCAGTACGTCGACGAACGCTTGTTAGCCGGTTCCACAGAATCTAAAGCACAATAGTACATTTCTTTAGAAGCCAAAAATAAAGCAATGTATGGTCGAGTAAATTAACCAATGTAAACGAGACCATACATTGCAATTTTGACTGAGATTAGTACAGTACTTTTCTCTTATTTGCGAAGAAAAAATATCAATAAACTTAAAAATAAACATTAAACTTGCAATTCTTCCATAATATTGTAAAATTCAAAATTAGAATGGCGCCTATGACATGCGCTCATTCCATTCATTCATTCTATTTTTTTTTAATGTGTGCAGTCAGCCATTAAAAAATTTATAACGTGAACTTAAAAACACCTAATCCATACTAATGTGTAATTTAAAGACCTCATGCAGAGGTCATTAATGTCGTTTGAAGAAATTGCTGGCCGCTACGAACTTGAGGATCGAAAAGAGTGAATGTACTGCTTCTTTTTAATAATGAAGCTATTCCCTAGCAAATGGGAGAAAAATCCTTTCTTTTAACTTCCAGCTGTCCCCGGTGGCGGTGAGTCATCCCGCCGCGGCGCGACCGACTCAACCTACGAGCCACGGCTGCAACTAAACACATTTAAGCGCACCAAGACTATTCTGACATCGGCACCGATCCTGGAGCAGGCCGACGAGTCCATCCCTTCCTCCTTCGCACTGATGCTAGCGGGTATGTCTTTATTCTTAGTCCTATTGAATATGCGAGCCGTTTATTTACCTTCTCAGAGTGAAATTGCGGAGCACGAGTGTTTAGCAGTGGTACGTGCTGTAAACAAGTTCCGTGCCTACATTGAGGATGCTCAGGTTGTTGTAAAATCTGACCACCAACCCCACAGATGTCTGATTAGCCTACAGGAATACTACCTGAATATTGAATATGAACGCGCAACTGGCAACTGCGTAGGTAACTAGGTAGTTACTAATTACACCCATTACTGACACTGGGATTTACCACAGAACATGGTATGTTAAGTTAAAATAAATATTTCATAACATATTCGGCAAGCCGTTTCGTAGTCGTAGTCTGCATCTGATGATATTTGTTTTCTTTACACGTTACAGCACTTGTGACCAGACCAAGTACGACCGGAAGCCGAGGAGACTGAGGAGATGAGTGTCGTTCATATATCCAGAAGACCGGGCCGTCGGGACATCGAGCAACATTGCTATCGAGTCGTGGAGAGCAAGACCTAACAAAATCTTTACCAATATTATTTGCCTCCCCTTTCTGCCCTCTTAGGATGGACAATGACAGGTGACCATTAGATGATATAAAGAGCCCGATGGTGTAGTGGATAGGGCCACTACCTCCTGAGCGGGAGGTCGTGGTTCTAATACCATCACGTACCAATGTGTTTTCCGGTTTTCGAATTTCATATGTACGTTTATTCGGCGCCTTTTCCGTGCTTCGGAAGGCACGTTTATTTGCTGGCCCCGGGTAATACCGTAGATAATAGTCGTTAAGCCATGTCAGAGGCCAGAGCTAAGTATTGGCGGCTTGAAAACTCTGACCTAATCTAGAATTGGGTCTGGTTTCTCTTCTGGGTTGCGGAGGTCAGAGGGCAGTCGCTCTGTGTAAAAACCAGTACCCGCGTTTAATCCCATATATTAGGTAGCCGACCCCGTGAGATACGGGAAAAGGGATGATGATGAAGTTTCATTGAATTGATGCGTTTACGAATCGATACCATTGACCTGTAAAGACAACTGTTAGATACAGTCACCTGGATCAATGGTTTAACGTACCCTCCAGAACACTGAATCCGTTTATTTGACAGACAATCAGTTGGACTAAGCCTGCATTGTCCTAACCAAACTGAGGAAAATGTCACGAAGTGATAAAAAGACAAATATCAACTTTGTTTTGCCCTTCTGGGAATCGAACCCAAGCCCTCCGTCCAGTTCGAGAGCCCATGGCTCAGACCACTAGACCACGGAGGAAGTGACGGATCAGGTAGTAGGTACTTTTTAGTTACAATACTGTTTCTAATGTTTTTGTGGTTGTGAACTTGTAAAAGTTTTATCAGAGTGAAACAAAAGATGTACTGGAGGCAAATAAAAACCAAGATTTTATCAATTAAGCGTTGTTTCATTTTTATTATTCTTGTATAAAACAAACACTTACCAAACAAATGACAAAGAAATATTACAGCATTACGGAATAACATTATCTAAGTAGTTTGTAAATACCTATACATAAAACAGTATACAACACCAAGAAAACAAAACGGAGAGAGAGTTCTATTCTGAAAAACTTGTAATGTAAAACAGTATAAAATGCTTCCTTTCCAGTATTTTATTCTAGTCTTTGAGTTGGTTTAAATCTGACACCAGGGTTCATCAGGTCGTCGTACGTCGACAGCAAAAATCTTCTTAGGGACCTAAGGTTTCATTGGGCATACCAAATTTCAGTTCAGGCCTCAAAAGAGGGGTTGCCCATGCTCATTGCAGTTGGAATCGACTCTCACCTCGTCTTCGACCTCATTTTTCTTGAACAGAAGATTCTACACATCCTATGTTCGAATTGGACTCTGTGTAGATTTTAAATATACCAATATACAACTGTAGTTGTATTCAACTCTGTGAACTGATGGTCGGGGTCGTCAACATCCTGGAAAATAAATATAAAGATTTAATGAGGTTGTCATTAACATCATCACATTTACTTAAGAGAGAAGGAGAAGAACTAAGCCTGGTTTATGGCAGGTGAGTTGAATATTATGTTGTACTTTCAAGAGTTAACATGGTAGTAGAGTGTAGGTAAATAAAGGACAGAAAAACAAAATTGACTCCAATCAAATTGTTTGGATTGCCTAAAATTTTCTCTTGGAAGTAAATTGACATCACGCGGCAGACTTATCTTGCTAGACATTTGGAACTTTGACCAAGTGAGTAGTGGTATTTACAACAAATTTCTTCATGTGCTAAGCAACGTGAGCTGCTATATAATATCTGGAGGCAACGCAAAACACTTTCTTACCTTCTATGTTAGTTGGTTCATTAAAAAAACAAGATTTTCTTCAAGGGCTATTGCGCCAACTATAAAGTCCTCCATAAAGTTAAATGTCCATCAACGGTTATCCATTCTGGGTCAGTGTCAGTTGCGAAGATAGTATTTATTAATAAAACTTGATTAATCGTCTGAAATCACCACGAGATGACCTAAAATATGCAATAATACGCGTTATCATTGATAATCATAACTACGAATGAAGTGTCAGCTGTCAAATTATGATTTCTCCTAGCGAGCGCGATAACGATAAAGCACCCGTTCGTGCGGGTACCATAGACAATCGCGCGACCTTTCCCCTAACGGTTTCGCCTATGTGCGCCCGTGAACGTACCCCTAGACGTCATGTAAAAATGTTGCCACTTGAATAACTTTTCTACCAACATATAGGGAAAAACTTGTTCGTTGAAAGTAATATTTCATGCGGTAAATAGATGGCACAAAGTCCAACACCCAAAAAAGAACTTATTATTTTTTGTTATGTTGGCAACGCATCTACCGAGACAAAAAGAGATAGCACTATATTTCAAATAATGTATGTGCATGGGAGGTTTCCATTGTAGATAGTGTCAAAGAAATTCTGCTACTCGCCACTAGATGGCGGACCTAGTCGCTGCTTCCAAGACAAAAAGAGATAGCAATATTGAGCTCTCTTTCTTTCAAATAATATGCATGGGGAAAGTTTCCAAGCAGATGGTTCTGCTATTCAACACTAGATGACAGGCCAAGTAAGGAATTTTGCGCGAAACATAAGGGCTAGCGCACACGACGGCTGATTTCCATCAAATATTTTAATAACCTACATAACTACTTAATTTATAAAAATTTGCATGCCTTACTTTACTATAAATATGGGAGACTGAGACGAATGTAAAACCATCTTTAATGTTACTTCGTCCATGATGTTACCATATTTAATTTTAAGCAAATAAATTCTATTTATATTTTATATTAATTGAGTTACGCCTGAATACTTTACGGGTTAGTGCTGGACTGTCAGCCCATCGCCAAAATCGAAACTCGTTTTCCTCTACTAAATTCTTAGTACCTACCTACGCCCGGTTACAGAAGCAGCTGTAACATTCTATGATGTTTCTATCGATCAACCCAGCATTTTTATCAAATTTTAGACCTATTGTGACTAAGCACTATAATGAAACTACAAACTTCTTAATAGAAACGTTAGTAATTTTATATATAATCATTACGACATTCGTCATAACATTTCAAAAGTCGCCACTAACTTATGTAACTGGCCATTTTCTACCACCTTTATAGGTCGTGATTTGGGTTTTATGACAGGAATTTTAGGCGGAGAATCTGGTTCAATTTCGTCTTCACAGAAATCTTCTATATCTGGTTCTAAATCTTTTCTAGTAGATCCAGTATTTTTTGTTGTTCTTCTGTCCTTCTTGGCTTTTAATTCTTCTTCAATGGTGGAATTCAGTTCTATCAAGTTTTTATAAATTCTATCAGTCGTATGAAAGTTTAGTTTCTTCGTCATCTGAAAAATAAAGCAGAGAGTTAACTTCCGGTAGGTAAATTCAAATTTGGCGCGCTTGTATTGATAACACAAATATTCTTGTTAAGACGCATCTTTAAAAAATACACGACTCATGATCCTAGCTGAAAGTAAACAAAAGCATAAAAATCCCTCTAAACACGCAATGTACGTTAAAAATAAACTCCCGGGAAAGACCGTCTATTATTCAAAATCAAAATGAGAGCCACGCGTTTGATTTGCCCGGCGGGCGACAACGGCGGGCGGGCCGCGCGGCTGCAGACTGCCGTCGTCCCCCCTCACCGGCGGGCAGATCCCCGCACCGCCGGCACGCCCCACGCGGTCAATATCACTCACAAACAACGCAGGGGACGCGTCTACACATCAAAAGTATCAAAACATTGGGATTTATCATCAGTACCTTGCGATTTATCACCAAAATGAGCGAGAGGACGGGTTTCCTCATAGAAACAGTGAAGAACTATCCCATGCTATATGATCCTACACATGAGGAATTCAGGAATGCTAAACTCAAGAATAGCATTTGGAATGACATTGCATTAATAGTTGGGGACAATAATGGTGAGTGCACATTCCATTTGTGTATCTTATTTAGTTATTTCATATTTAGTTGTATAGAAGAATAGAGTGTGAAATTATTTGCTCCATTAAATTATCTATACTTATAATGATTCAAAGGATTGTAATTTTTTTTAGTTTAATATGTTGACTGGAATACATCAACACTGAGCCATAAGGCTACCATTTACTTCCAGGTTCAACTTTATATTTTTTTGAGTTATTTGTTTTTAAAATTGATTTTACTGTCTATAATGTAATGTACAATCATCTCATCAGGTGACGCTACCAAAGCAAGATGGAGAAACTTAAGAGACTGCTACAGTAAACATTTAAGATCAAGAACAAGTACTGGGGCTGCTTCTAAACACACTGCCAGATACAAAACCTGGCCATGGGTGCAACAGATATCATTCTTAGAACCTTTCATAGGAATGGAACCACCAAATCATAACTATGATTCTGAAAAAAATGTCTTGGACGGTCAAGGCAGAATGAACTCAGAACAGTCACCTCAGCGATTAAAAAGTTTAAAAAGGAACCGAGATACAGACTGGCAGGTTGATAAAGTGATCAATTTCTTAAACAGCACAAGTGCCACAGATTATGATGCTATTGATTTAATATTTTTAGGATATGCAAGGACGATAAAAAAGTTTTCACCGCATCGTCAAGCAGTAGCTAAGTATAATATAGCTAAAGTTATAATGGAAGCTGAACTTGAGCATATACAGGAAATGAGCCACACTGCTGTGGAGTTTTTGAATGTTGAGAACCGATGTGACTCCCCCGTACAATATATAGAACCACCGGAAGTTAAGATGGAAACTTTTGGGGAACCTTTGGAAAATAATGTTCCAAACTATAATACTTAAAATCACCACGCTAAATGATATTTTGAGATGGTTTTAAAGACTGCGTTTTATGGATAAAAGCTATGTGCCAATGATTAAAATTAATTAGATTAACGAAAAATAAAAAATGATTATTTTATCTGAAGGTATCTTTTTTTAGATAAATCCCAGCCGATTCCATTCCAGACTTGGAGGAAATATCCAGGCCACTCATTTAATTATTTATGGCTAATTAGGTTGCAGAAAGTAATAACCATGGTACCTATTCATAAGTTTACTTTTTATTATGTTTTTACAACTATGAGCATTTAAATGTATTCAAAGATATTGTATTCAGCCTGTGTAACATTTTGTTATTGGTAGTGTTGGTAAATGAAAAAAAAAGCGGTGTAGGTATACCTTGGCGCAAAGCTCGCCTTTATCTACGTTTAAATCTTCAATAGCTACTGGAGGCGGGCCTGCATTCTTGACTTCTGATAAATAGTTAGCCAAAGCAGCACTAGAACAAATCATTGGCTCGCTCAAAGCATTTTCTTTCAACAAAGAACCAGACTCGAGACCAAAAGCTGCATTCTCCACATCGCGAACGACATGGCCGCGACCGCTGGGCTTTATTTTTTGCTCACAGTTCTAACAAATGTTTTCTTCACTTTTGCATCACTTTTAGCTTTATTCATTGTTTAAAATTCAAAATAAAGAAATTATTTCTGTTTTGTTTACAAAATATTCAAAAATCAAAATCGTTTTTGACGTTATTGGTATATGTTTGTTTCATTTAAATCACGGAATACTTTATACACACGTCATTTTCTGTCAGTCAGAGCAAAATCAATGAAACGAACATTCATAAAACAATTTTCTATCACACTAAATAGAACTCTAACACAAGGTAATAAAGTCTATAACTGAATGTAAGTTGTCATTTTGTGAGTTCATAAAATAATTCAAGGCAAAGATGTTAAGCTGGACAAAGATAGCTGCTTTAACTTTTTGCACAGACTTTTTGATAGTTGCTCTCCTTCTATTAATAAACTTGGTGTTATTTTTGATTCTTTCACACGCACTTTCAATGTCAAATCAAAAGTTGCTGAAAATTGAGATCGTGTGCAGTTTCGGTTTTCTGTAATTATTAATTGATTTCTCAGTATAAAAGTTACGAAAATTTGAAGATTTTTGTTGAAAAAGTAATATTGCGAGCTTATATCACCGTAAACCCAAGTTTTGAACCAGATAATGAGTAATAGAAAGGTCGAATTTTCGGTGAGTGCTTTTGTGCCAATATTTCATTTATAACCACGTTAAAACAAATAAATTACGGCTAATATTAATTTCAGAATCCAGACTGTTTGCCAGTGGAGGACGTAACAATATCAGTAAACAATGAGGGCGTTGTACGACGAATCAAAGCCTTGGTATGTACATATGCATTTCCTTAGTAGTTATCATATTGTGCATTTTTTTTAGCCGGGACTTCCCTGAACTGTTAATAATACATACATAAAGTCACGCGTTTATCAGTTAAGTGGTAGGCAGAGCGGCAAAACGCCTAGTAAAATGTGTATTGCTATAGTGATACTGTGACAGGTTATCCAGCCCATTCAAGTCGACGAGCATGCCAGGGAGGATAAGCAGCTGGCACATTCTATGTTTCTCTATCACTCCCAGTCCGGCATGGAAGTACTGTACTGTTAATAATTGTAGAAATATTTTATATTTAACAGTTTAGGCGATAAATGTTATAGTTTTAGAAAAATTATGTAAATTAATAGGATATTATAGTTATAATCAAATTATTTACTACTATTTGATCCCAGGACCCTCATTGGGTGGAAAAGAGACAGCTGATGCTGTATGAGCCTCCTCCAAGTGGAAGTGAGCTGGTCCTTGGAGCCGCAGAAGCTTGGAGAACCAGGATGAAGTGTTATCTGGAAGACTTGAAGTGGTTATTGAGTTTAGAGCATCATAGGTAAGTAAATGACTTGTCATCCTTTTTCTGGGACAATATTCCAAAGAATTTTAAACTAGCTTCAACTTTGTACCGAAAATTAAGCATGATGAAAAGACCTTATTGGTAAAAGTAAAAGTAAATAAAATGCCCGCATTTTTTTTTATTTACTGAAGTAGCAACATGGCAGTAACACTGACACACAAAAAAAAATTGTTGAAAAGCTATAACAAAATCAAGAAAAGAGGTGATTGCGGAGTTAATAATGAAATCTCTTTCACGCAAGCCGTTGGTTTCATTTGTCCTGCTATGAAAACGCGTTATGTCATCTTTGACATTGACAGAATGACATCTGTTCACCATAGAGTTTTTTTTTTAATGGCATGACTTCCAGCGTTTCAGCCAAATTGCGTAATATCTGCAAAAAAAGTTAATATTTTTTGGGGCATTTAAAAAAATAATTTCTTTTGTTATCTACTACATTTTGGTAGCTCTTTAGAAAAAAGTAAGTTTTATCCTAGGTCAAAAATATTTTTTATTTTTGTCCCACTATAATGTCATCTCCTTTCCATATAAATTGGCCGGTTTTTTTATTAGTATGAAATTTGTTCAGTTAGTTCAGTTACCTACATGTTCATAGTGTACTGTATAGTTTAAAAATGTTCGTGTCCCTACCTAAAACCTCCTTGTATAATTTAAAATGTGCAAACAAACACCCTGTATAAAAAAATGGATCAAATAAATTCGTATGACCTTTTACAAATATTTCAGGTTCTGGAGCACAATTCTCTATCATTCCCAATGTATGGACAGCCTTGTCTCTTTCTTACAAGAGGCAAGCCCCCCCTACCTACCCCCTCATGAAAGTAGGGAAGTACAAAAATTATACAGTGATATAAGGAAACATGTCCTCATTGTGTTCAGCAGACTGATTACTAATAAGGAGAGTAAGGTGAGATAACATTTAACAATTAAAAAAAATATTATTGTGTTTTTATAAAGAAAGGTAACAAATGGCAAGGTAGTGAACCTGAGAAGTTTATTTTGAGACATTGCATTGTACATGATGAATTAATGTTTTAAGTGAGATCTGATATTCAAATAAATCAATGTTTTGATTTAAAGAAAATGTTTTTGATGAGATCAAACTTGAAAATAAAGAGGCTAAAAGTTTCACTCAATTCGGATTTGAAATTTTAAATTGTAAAAGCTTAATTCCAAAAATATATTCTTTTTTAATTCTTATTTCTTAGTGTTTTTCCATATTATTTCTGTAATAGGTATAAAGATAAAAATAGAACTAGATTCTAGAAAATATACAACGTGTAACAAAAAGGGTATATGCATCGAGAAATGTGTGAATCTACCCATGAAACTGAACAACTTTCCCTAAGGAACATAGGTCGAAATACGAAAAAAAAAATTTGACTGCCCATACTAAATACGCTATCAGCCGATGCATTTAGTATGAAAGGTCACAATTTTTTTTTAGTTTTTCGACCTATGTTCCTTAGGGAAAGTTGTTCAGTTTCATGGGTAGATTCACACATTTCTCGATGCATATACCCTTTCTGTTACACGTTGTATAATACTAGAACTAGAATAACTTAGTACAATGGGCCCAATTATATCTCAATAAATCTCAACTAAAAGTATTGCCATCCCGTTCTGTTCTCTCATGATAGAAAGTGACAGATATGGACTTATGTTAGTTAAGTCGCGTATTTTTCAACCACGAATTGCTCCCACTGTTCACCTTAATTTGGCTGATAAGTAAATGCATTGATTTAATTTTCTTACAATTTTCTTCTGTTTCATTCCAGACGCAATGGATGACAAAAGAATCCATGGCGAATGTGATATACAACAACTTTGTGTTCACCATACCAATCTTATGGGACATTTGCCTGGTGTATGGTGTTGACAATAAGTAAGCATTCTTATATCTATACTGTACTAATATTATAAACAGAAAAGATTTGTATCTGTATGTTTGCAACGAATAATCTCAAAAACTACTGGACCCATTTGACATTTTTTTCCACACTAGAAAGCTACATTCACCCTGAGTAACATAGGGTACTTTGTTACTTTTACTTTATATTCTTCTTCGTGTGGGTTTCTTCGACTCGATCGACCCAATGAACTCTGGTGTCAGAGGTTTTTAAACTGCCTAATAGCACTTTATATTTTTAGTCAGTGGACTAGCTGTCCTATCAGAATTAGAGATTGAACTCATTGAAGGAGTACACACACACATAATCACGCCTTTATCCCTAATGGGGTAGGCAGAGCTTAAACAACCTAATAAACATAGGTCGTTTCGCCACGTCTGACAAATTTTGAGGGTTATTCCAGATGGATCTGTATATTGCTATAGTGACAGGTTGTCAGCCCATCGCCTAAATTACAATACTGAAACCCTCAAATCCCTTAGCTGACTTTTACAGCATGCCCATGAAGATATGCAGCTGGCACATTCTATGTTTTTTCCTACTCTCAGTCCAGCATGGAAAGAGTAGAGCACTAATAATCTAGTCCCACGTTGATGGTTGATCTTTAGATTGGCCGCCGTCACCGAAAATCGGTTGAGCGAACTATTATTTTTTTTTAATTAAAAAAAATCTTATTCTCATTGTTATCATAGGCAGCATGTGTCCCGATTAGTGACGAGCGTGTTTACATTACAACCGCAGTATGAGAGCGACGCGGCCGCCGCTCTTGCGTTCGTCAATGAGGTTAGTATTTATTTTATTACATATATTTATACATAAAATAAGCTCACGAGTTTGTTAATAACATGGTAACATTGCATAATTATGGTAATTTATGCCACACCTGACAAATATCGAACGTAATTTAAATAAATAACATATTACATATACTGCAGAAGTGAAAAGCTTTCAGCCCAACAATTTTACTGTTTCAGTAAATAATGCTTTGTATTGTTTTGTAAAATAATACTTTTAATGCCATTTAAAAGTAGGTACCAACATATTTTTAAATAAAAAAATATCACTTGATACTTTATTATTTATTTCTTTCTTTTCCAGGCATTCAAATACATAATCCTACAAGTGAACAAAGACTACGATTCTGAAGAGCCTCCAAATTTACCAGAGACTTTCAAAGGCTTCAGTGAAATCCGGCGACCGACAAATAGCAAGAACCCAGAGAAACTCACCTTCAGTATACTAAAAGACCTGATTATACATCTATTAGACACCGCTATGACCTTGAGGATATTCATCGAAATATATCCAGCTAGTGTTAAGATATTTAGGAAAATCAATTTTGTAAATAGGTAAGTTCAGTATACTAAATTCAAATTCAAATTCAAAATAATTTTATTTCGGAAAAATACATCCATAGTTATTAGTAAAATTAAAATTAACTTATTCTAGTGTTAGTACATCTTAGAATTCAATTTAAAATAAAAAAATAATTAAAAGCTCACATTATTCGATTATTTTGCAGACGCAACTTTTTTTAATTTGGTCTTGTCACTTTCTAAAATTTTAATAAAAGAGAGATGGCAAATACAGCTGAATATATCCTGTCAAACTTCTCTCGATTAGACCAAGAATTAGACTGAACAACTTTGACATGCAAAGAACATAAGTCGCAATAATGAAATGACTGACATATAAAATTACTCGATCAGCTGATATTCAAAGTATGGGACATCGAACAAATTATCATCCTTGAGGAAACATTTCTCAGCGAAAATTGTTTAGTACCATTAAAAAAAACACAAAGTATCGCAAAAATATGTGTAAACCTCAATAATAATTTTTCAATAATTCCAGTATAGTTCAAATATACGAATACGGTATACCGCAGCTGTACGAAAAGCTACAAGAATTAGGAGATGCGACAAGTGTATTGAGCACCGAGGTTGAGGGTTACATCGACTTGGCCCGGAGTGAACTCATCGACATATTTAGAGAAATGTTGGCTGTGTATAAAAACGCTATTTTTAGTGGAGAGTGAGTATTACATTGCTATATCAAATTTATGGAATGGAGTGACGAGTTGCTGTTCTAATGCATTACTGCGCAAATTTTAATATTATTTCAGAGGCAACATAGCTAACCACGTAGAAGACTACCTAACGGTAATGATGGAAGGCTTGGCGGAGAAGCTGCTCATCCGGGACTACCACGCGTGCTACCCAGTACACGAAGACATCGAGATACTTCGACAAGCTTACCCTGACATGTATCCTTTTGTGCAATACATAAGGGGTGTAAGGGACAGCGTCCCGCGAACAACTATTAACAGGATTTTTTTTCAGGAAATGAAAAAAAAAATGCTTTTCCGTACAAATTGTCTGATCGAGGTGGTCATTTTGTTTGAAAAAGATTTTTTTTTAATTTCATTTCCTGAAAATAAATCCTGGTGATAGTTATTCAGTTTCGTTGACTGAGTAACCCCTATCAGTTTGCGGGACGCTGTCCCTTACACCCCGTATTAATTTACTACTTACCGATAGGCTGACAACCTGTCACTATAGCAATATACATAATCACCTGTATAATAACCCTCAAAACTTGTTAGACGTGGCGGAATTACCTTTATTTAGGTCGTTTTTGCTCTGCCTACCCCAATAGGGATAAAGGCGTGATTTTATGTATGTATGTTAAACACCATAATATTTCCTAACAAAAAAAAAACAGTGATTCAGTAAAAACGGACTTCATTCTCCAAGCGATATACTCAAACATGGACGAGCCGGTACCCGAGCATTTGCTCTCGACCAATCAGGAGCAAGCAACGAACGGTTACGATGAACACGCACACATACACGAGGCCATCGCCCAATCACTGCAGACCACAGACAACATAATACCGGATAAAGTGAAAGAGGAATCACTTATAAGTGAAGTGAAGGATATTTTGCCGGATTTAGGGGATGGGTTCATATTGAAATGTTTGCAGCATTATGGATTCAATTCGGAAAGTGTTATTAATAGGATATTAGAAGATAATTTAGACGAATGTTTGAGAGGTAAGCAACTTTTTAATCAAATAAACTCAAAACCACCCCATAATTAACATAGGCTACATGTTTTTGCAAGCTACGTTCATCCTAAGTAACATAGGCTACATGTTTTTGCCAGCTACGTTCACCCTTATTAACATAGGCTACATTTTTTTTCGCAAGCTACGTTCACGTTTCTTAGGAAGCTACGTTCACCCTAAATAACATAGGCTACCTTTTACCGCGGGAAAATATCAGTTCCAATAAAGCCGCGGATGTATGTAACTGCGGCAGCACAAGAAACTTTTGAAATGGAACTTAATTTTTTTCGACGGGCATCACCTAAGGCTCAATTCACACCGGGACGGCAGCGGCCGGCAGCGACGCGACGAGCACTTTCAGTGTGAAATAATTTTAAACTTTATCTTCAAGCTTATAAATATTAGTATCGCTTGAAAAAAACGAAAAGGCCGCGCGGCCGCCCGCGACGACGCGAGCTGCCGCGCGGCCGCGAGCGGCTGTCCGCTCCCTGCGCGCGCGCTCCTTATAAGCATGAAGATAAAGTTTAAAATTGTTTCACACTGAAAGTGCTCGTCGCGTCGCTGCCGGCCGCTGCCGTCCCGGTGTGAATTGAGCCTAATTTTTAAATACAAAATAATCAATGTGTTGCCATATTAAAGCTGGGTGAAGAAAGTGGCGCCCCCATTTTTGTCTACTCTTGTATGTCGGGGAGTATTTTATGTTAATGTTATTACAATCTTATTCAAATCTTGCTGTTTTAAAACAACATAATCCTATTTTCAGGCCTAGACAAATCCTTACCAATAATACCCGAAGACCCATTAGACCAGAGATTCCTCGAGACCGGAGTGGCCAGACTGAACGTGTTTGACGGAGATGAGTTTGACATTATGAACAGAGATGACGTAGATGTGTCTAAGATACACACTGGGAAGAAAAAGTCTAAATATAAAAATTTGGAGGCCATGTTGGATGATAAGAGTGAGGTGAAGAAGCTAGCGGATCTCTACAGCAAGTATAAGTTAGTATTTTTTTTATCTAATAATTGGTACTTAAAAATCAAAAAGCACCCATCTCTCCAGTCTCTTTCGTCCCTTATTTCCTTCGCATGTTCCACGACTCTCTCATCCCTTGCGCCCTTTGCGTTCCTATCGTCCCCTGCGTCCTTCTCGTCCCCTGCGTCCCTCTCGTCCCCTGCGTCCTTCTCGTCCCCTGCGTCCCTCTCGTCCCCTGCGTTCCTCTAGTCTCTCTCGATTCTCTTGTCCCTCGCGCCTCTTGTGTTTCACTCGTCCCTTGCGTCGCTCTCATTCCTTGCGTCCCTCGAGTCTCTCGCGTCCCTCTTGAGGCTTACTGAGCAATATCTTCCAGGCAACCAGCTAGTAGGAAGCTAGGAAGCGGCGGAATAAATAAATTGACGCGGATCAGTGTAACATAAATTTAGACTTAGCTACATTCGTGAGGGAAAACAACTGTATAATTTCATATAGTTATTCATATATTTAGGCTCGTATTTATAAAGCGATCTCAAGATTGAGAGCAATATTGAGTGCGGATTTGACAGGTGATTTTGTACTGGAATGACATTTCTGATACGAACTCAAACTCGCTGTCACTCTTGAGAGCTGATTATAAATACGGGCCTTAATTTAATGTCGTTTCAGTTTGGTTTGCGACGAAGAAGCGATGTACTCCGACGAGTACGACGATAGTTATGATACGGAGAGCGCGGCGCCGCCTGCTGACGTCACGCCTGATGACGACGTGCGACGACCGTTTGTCACACCGAGAGTACTCGCTAGAAACAACAGGCAGGATGAGGTAAAGAAGAGTTTCTTTTTATAATATAGCGCCCTCTAGGAATAACTAAAAGAAACAAACAGTTACGCTCACAGTGGCGTAACTGTTTGTTTCTTTTAGTTATCCCAAGAGGGCGCTATATTATAAAAAGAAACTCTTCTTTACCTCATCCTGCCTGTTGTTTCTAGCGAGTACTCTCGGTGTGACGAACGGTCGTCGCACGTCGTCATCAGGCGTGACGTCAGCAGACGGCGCCGCGCTCTCCGTGTCATAACTGTTAGTTTCTTCCTTTAATCCCAAGAGGGCGCTATATTATAAAAAGAAACTCTTCTTTACCTCATCCTGCCTGTTGTTTCTAGCGAGTACTCTCGGTGTGACAAACGGTCGTCGCACGTCGTCGTCAGGCGTGACGTCAGCAGGCGGCGCGGCGCTCACAGTGGCGTAACTGTTTGTTTCTTTTAGTTATCCCAAGAGGGCGCTATATTATAAAAAGAAACTCTTCTTTACCTCATCCTGTCTGTTGTTTCTAGCGAGTACTCTCGGTGTGACAAACGGTCGTCGCACGTCGTCATCAGGCGTGACGTCAGCAGGCGGCGCCGCGCTCACAGTGGCGTAACTGTTTGTTTCTTTTAGTTATTCCTAGAGGGCGCTATATTATAAAAAGAAACTCTTCTTTACCTCATCCTGCCTGTTGTTTCTAGCGAGTACTCTCGGTGTGACAAACGGTCGTCGCACGTCGTCATCAGGCGTGACGTCAGCAGGCGGCGCCGCGCTCTCCGTATCATAACTATCGTCGTACTCGTCGGAGTACATCGCTTCTTCGTCGCAAACCAAACTGAAACGACATTAAATTAAGGCCCGTATTTATAATCAGCTCTCAAGAGTGACAGCGAGTTTGAGTTCGTATCAGAAATGTCATTCCAGTACAAAATCACCTGTCAAATCCGCACTCAATATTGCTCTCAATCTTGAGATCGCTTTATAAATACGAGCCTAAATATATGAATAACTATATGAAATTATACAGTTGTTTTCCCTCACGAATGTAGCTAAGTCTAAATTTATGTTACACTGATCCGCGTCAATTTATTTATTCCGCCGCTTCCTAGCTTCCTACTAGCTGGTTGCCTGGAAGATATTGCTCAGTAAGCCTCAAGAGGGACGCGAGAGACTCGAGGGACGCAAGGAATGAGAGCGACGCAAGGGACGAGTGAAACACAAGAGGCGCGAGGGACAAGAGAATCGAGAGAGACTAGAGGAACGCAGGGGACGAGAGGGACGCAGGGGACGAGAAGGACGCAGGGGACGAGAGGGACGCAGGGGACGAGAAGGACGCAGGGGACGATAGGAACGCAAAGGGCGCAAGGGATGAGAGAGTCGTGGAACATGCGAAGGAAATAAGGGACGAAAGAGACTGGAGAGATGGGTGCTTTTTGATTTTTAAGTACCAATTATTAGATAAAAAAAATACTAACTTATACTTGCTGTAGAGATCCGCTAGCTTCTTCACCTCACTCTTATCATCCAACATGGCCTCCAAATTTTTATATTTAGACTTTTTCTTCCCAGTGTGTATCTTAGACACATCTACGTCATCTCTGTTCATAATGTCAAACTCATCTCCGTCAAACACGTTCAGTCTGGCCACTCCGGTCTCGAGGAATCTCTGGTCTAATGGGTCTTCGGGTATTATTGGTAAGGATTTGTCTAGGCCTGAAAATAGGATTATGTTGTTTTAAAACAGCAAGATTTGAATAAGATTGTAATAACATTAACATAAAATACTCCCCGACATACAAGAGTAGACAAAAATGGGGGCGCCACTTTCTTCACCCAGCTTTAATATGGCAACACATTGATTATTTTGTATTTAAAAATTAGGCTCAATTCACACCGGGACGGCAGCG
This sequence comes from Scrobipalpa atriplicella, assembly GCA_029255725.1. Lineage (NCBI taxonomy): Eukaryota > Metazoa > Arthropoda > Insecta > Lepidoptera > Gelechiidae > Scrobipalpa > Scrobipalpa atriplicella. The sequence continues at coordinate 692 of JARACY010003613.1, read as the reverse complement.
GCCGGCAGCGACGCGACGAGCACTTTCAGTGTGAAACAATTTTAAACTTTATCTTCATGCTTATAAGGAGCGCGCGCGCAGGGAGCGGACAGCCGCTCGCGGCCGCGCGGCAGCTCGCGTCGTCGCGGGCGGCCGCGCGGCCTTTTCGTTTTTTTCAAGCGATACTAATATTTATAAGCTTGAAGATAAAGTTTAAAATTATTTCACACTGAAAGTGCTCGTCGCGTCGCTGCCGGCCGCTGCCGTCCCGGTGTGAATTGAGCCTTAGGTGATGCCCGTCGAAAAAAATTAAGTTCCATTTCAAAAGTTTCTTGTGCTGCCGCAGTTACATACATCCGCGGCTTTATTGGAACTGATATTTTCCCGCGGTAAAAGGTAGCCTATGTTATTTAGGGTGAACGTAGCTTCCTAAGAAACGTGAACGTAGCTTGCGAAAAAAAATGTAGCCTATGTTAATAAGGGTGAACGTAGCTGGCAAAAACATGTAGCCTATGTTACTTAGGATGAACGTAGCTTGCAAAAACATGTAGCCTATGTTAATTATGGGGTGGTTTTGAGTTTATTTGATTAAAAAGTTGCTTACCTCTCAAACATTCGTCTAAATTATCTTCTAATATCCTATTAATAACACTTTCCGAATTGAATCCATAATGCTGCAAACATTTCAATATGAACCCATCCCCTAAATCCGG
>JARACY010003612.1:0-32035 GCA_029255725.1 Scrobipalpa atriplicella | reverse complement strand
AAAGCCACCTCCTTGATCCCAGCCGCTGTTTGAGCGTCCAAAGCCGCCCGAACCGCCCCAAGCGCCGCTCCCGCCACCGCCGAAGGACCGTGCGGCGATCACACCACCATCAACACCTCCGCCGCCACCACCGCTGGCCCACCCACTCCCACCTGTAATTTAGGACTAAATTAAGTGAAAAGGAAAATATGGGGTATTTAGAGTGTAAAAATGAAAAACTTGGCCTGCTTTGATATATAATTAATGACCTTTGAAGTTTCTAAATCAAGACAGCGAAACCCTAGGTTCTTTCTCTTAGCTTTTACAGTGGGTACAGATTTTTTATCGCACCCAATCCATTATGAAGTCAAAGAAATAACTGAATCAAGAAACTATCAAAATTAGGATTATTAGTTTTTGTACACGAACGTTCACATCTTTCATCAAAAATATTTGTTAATGTTACTTTATTTACTTATTTAAATATAAATTAATAATTTAAAAATACACGTATGTACCTACTACCAGATTGTTTACAAAATTTCCATGCATCAATCCATCACCAACCAATGATTTTGCTATTTTGCAAATTGAATAATTAACATTAAATTTCATTACTGTTTACAAATTGAGAGAGCATGACGTGGTTGGTATAAATAGATTTCAAGATAAATATGAACATAGAACGTAAATGCCTTTTTGTAACCTTATTTTATGTCACAGTAGGTATTTTTGTGAAAAATAAGATTACCGTGAAAAGTAACAAATCAAACAAACCTGCTAAAGATCCCACCACGAGGGCAGTCAAAAAGAAACCCAGTGTTTTTAACTGAAAGGGAAATAAAATAACACATTACAGACAATCCATGCTGTATCACCACAAGTGATGTGAGTCCATGCTTCGGAGGGCACGTTAAGCCTTTGATCTCAATCGTTTGAGGCAAAATAGGCGGTTAAAAAAATCCAGGTTTAATAGAAGAATCATTCACACGAAAGAAGAACACTGACCAAATTAAACAACACAATGTGGCGTATCACCGCTTACTGATTCGTGTGAGTATTCTATCTACAAGAAACATCAGGATGTCTCGGACAACTTGACTTAATACTCGAAAGCAAATCGACAAGAAATAAAATACTTATATAAAATTCACTGTTACTGAGAATTGAATTCTTAGACACGGTATGGACCGAAACAAAGAAGAGATTCTTAGCACGTCGCTCAAATCACATCATATTTATATGATAATAGAAGAATGGTTTAGACTTACCATCATATTGGTGGCTCCAAATTACTTTGATGACAGCTGACGAGACGTCGTCTATATATACAGGCTGCATCCTTAACCTCCAGTTTTTACATCCTCAAGAAGACAACGACATTACAACGAACAAAAGACCTAATGTCATACTGTCACGCGTACTGCATTAGAACAAATTTGGGCCATTGACAGAGCGGATGTGGAGTGTTTTTTTTTTTAGATCAACGTGTTAAACGTATTACGTGGCATAAACAATAGGATTAGTTGGTGATTAATTGGCTGTGGATTCCCCTGGGTGTAGGCAGCTTCGTTTTATACCTAGATAGGTCGAAACCTGTCTGTTTCCTTTACAGCCATGTCAGAGGCCTTAGGCGGTTTAAAAACTCTGACACCAGGGTTTATATGATCGTTAGTCTAATAAATCGAAATCACTTAATAGAAGAAGACTTGAATTTTAAAGAAATTTGTAGTAGGTACCAAAATCAAAGACATGAGGATGAGGAGAGCTAAATTCGTACCGTATACTTACCTACTTTAGATAAAGAAAAGCAAAGCATATCCATCCGTATCCGTAGTTATAATAAACAATCGCCTGTACGTAATAATAAAACGTATCTGTTTACGTGTGTGCATGAAATCACGTATTCAGTTATAGGTTAAGTTTGTAGGTCAGGAGATGTGAAAATCATGGGGAAACCATCTATGGATGGCCTATGCCATAAGTATTTTTCTATCCCGCTAAAGAACAAGAGAAAGTAAATTCCATTATAGCCGCCCGCATTTTTGTTGAAATGTACAGTAAGAAATTGGAAATGTACAGTACAAAACAGTAACATAGTTTCAGATAGTTGCATTAAAATTTGCTTGTGGAACTAACTACCTATATGGATCCATTACGTTATCATTTATGTTTATTCAAGAATGACTTTTTTGGGTCAGTTCACTATCTGCAACTGTAACTTTCCTAGATTCAGCTGTACAGTTTGTTATGGATTACGGACACGTGACAAGAGTGATAAAGATTAAATTACTGAGTCCTAGGCTAATTGGCGCTCTCATCAGTTAAAAAACATACTTCACTGAAAACACATCCTGTAGATCAGATTAAGGTAAAAGCAAAGAAGATAGTTTAGAACCTTATAAAGATGCAATTCTTAGTTCGTAGTAGTAATAGATAGAATTTTAGAACTTTTGCTATCTGTAACTACAGCGAACACTGAATTTATTAATTTTTAATTCTTAAAATTTAAACTTCGCTAGGTACCTATATACTTCAATCTGAACAACCGATTTTCAATTAATTGTGTTTTACGTGAGTAATGAATTTTTGATCATTGGGGCGGCACATAGCCTAGGGGAGCCTCTTAAGTAGATGCATCTATCGTCACGTGATTGGTTTATTATAGAATATCAACTTCATCTGGTGAGGCATAAATTAGTTTTTTTCAAGCTCCTTTTTTTTCCTAGCTAAAGCGAGCGAAGCATTCATTCCGATAACGAATGTTAAGCAACCGTCGTCGTGGCTTGCCTATGGATGGATGGGTGACCGGTAGTGATAGGTATGTATAACAAGTCGAGCGCGTATTCGTCGAAGTCGGAAGGCACGTTAAGCCGTTCGTTGGTGCCGGTCAATATTGTAGATATTTAGTCATTTTGGCGGCTTGCAAATTTTGAAAGCTGGGTTGACCACTAACCTGGCAAAAGCCTAATCTAGGATTGGGTCTGGTTTCCCTTCTGGGTAGCAAAGATCAGATTGCAGTCGCTCTGTGTAAAAAAAAACCAGTATCCTCGTTTAATCTCTATGATAGGCGATGGAAGTTTATATGAAATTCCGACACTTTTGAAGTGAGGATTTTCTAATTTTGTGCTTAGGCTGTAGATTAAAAATAGGCTACTTTGAATAGCATGAAAATCAATTACAACTTTTTTAGGTAGCAGCGGGTGAAACGGAAAGCTAGTTATATAATATTTACGCATAGGTCTCTAACATTATTTTATTTAGTATTTTTTTTATTCCGTGCTGGCCTGGGAGTGATAGAAAAACATAGAATGTGCCAGCTGCATCTCCTTCCGTGCATGCTGTAAAAATCAGCTAAGGGAATCGAAAGTTTCAGTGAACTGCAATTTAGGCGATGGGCTGACAACCTGTCACTATGGTAACGTGGCGGAACGTTTTTGCTCTGCCTACCCCATTAGGGATAAAGGCGTGATTTTATGTATGTATGTATGTATGTATTTTTTTATGTTTTCACGCATCACAAATTAGCCCACTTAATTGTATATTGTGACTGAAGAAAGTAAAATTAAAAAGAAAACAGAACTTTTTGGGTTTGGAATTCACGTGAAAAGTTGATGGAAATACTTATACAAACAAGGAATGCAAGGACGTAGACACAACATTCTCATGTTGTCAAAAACACTTTTATCACTGCCAGGTAACACTCTGAAGGTCGTAGAGATATTAAAATAACAGCAGCGGTCAAACAGAGGACCCCAAACTGAATGTCGCTTTATGAGACTCTCCCAAGTTTGGTTAAGTCAATGCAGTCTAAGGCTCGTATTTATAAATCGATCTCAAGATTGAGAGCAATATTAAGTATGGATTTGACTGGTGGATTTGTACTTAAATGTCATTTCTGATACGAACTTATACTTGCTGTCATTCTTGAGTGCTGATTATCAATACGGACCTAAATCACCTGATTAACTATATATAAGAAATAGGATTCCGTGCTTCGGACGGCACGTTAAGCCGTTAAGTTTCAAGAGCATCACGGGCTCACGGCCACGAGGTCCAGTAGGAAAAGCTCCATTATCAGTTTGGGGTCCTCTGTTTGACCGCTGCTGTTATTTTAATATCTCTACGACCTTCAGAGTGTTACCTGGCAGTGATAAAAGTGTTTTTGACAACATGAGAATGTTGTGTCTACGTCCTTGCATTCCTTGTTTGTATAAGTATTTCCATCAACTTTTCACGTGAATTCCAAACCCAAAAAGTTCTGTTTTCTTTTTAATTTTACTTTCTTCAGTCACAATATACAATTAAGTGGGCTAATTTGTGATGCGTGAAAACATAAAAAAATACATACATACATACATACATAAAATCACGCCTTTATCCCTAATGGGGTAGGCAGAGCAAAAACGTTCCGCCACGTTACCATAGTGACAGGTTGTCAGCCCATCGCCTAAATTGCAGTTCACTGAAACTTTCGATTCCCTTAGCTGATTTTTACAGCATGCACGGAAGGAGATGCAGCTGGCACATTCTATGTTTTTCTATCACTCCCAGGCCAGCACGGAATAAAAAAAATACTAAATAAAATAATGTTAGAGACCTATGCGTAAATATTATATAACTAGCTTTCCGTTTCACCCGCTGCTACCTAAAAAAGTTGTAATTGATTTTCATGCTATTCAAAGTAGCCTATTTTTAATCTACAGCCTAAGCACAAAATTAGAAAATCCTCACTTCAAAAGTGTCGGAATTTCATATAAACTTCCATCGCCTATCATAGAGATTAAACGAGGATACTGGTTTTTTTTTACACAGAGCGACTGCAATCTGATCTTTGCTACCCAGAAGGGAAACCAGACCCAATCCTAGATTAGGCTTTTGCCAGGTTAGTGGTCAACCCAGCTTTCAAAATTTGCAAGCCGCCAAAATGACTAAATATCTACAATATTGACCGGCACCAACGAACGGCTTAACGTGCCTTCCGACTTCGACGAATACGCGCTCGACTTGTTATACATACCTATCACTACCGGTCACCCATCCATCCATAGGCAAGCCACGACGACGGTTGCTTAACATTCGTTATCGGAATGAATGCTTCGCTCGCTTTAGCTAGGAAAAAAAAGGAGCTTGAAAAAAACTAATTTATGCCTCACCAGATGAAGTTGATATTCTATAATAAACCAATCACGTGACGATAGATGCATCTACTTAAGAGGCTCCCCTAGGCTATGTGCCGCCCCAATGATCAAAAATTCATTACTCACGTAAAACACAATTAATTGAAAATCGGTTGTTCAGATTGAAGTATATAGGTACCTAGCGAAGTTTAAATTTTAAGAATTAAAAATTAATAAATTCAGTGTTCGCTGTAGTTACAGATAGCAAAAGTTCTAAAATTCTATCTATTACTACTACGAACTAAGAATTGCATCTTTATAAGGTTCTAAACTATCTTCTTTGCTTTTACCTTAATCTGATCTACAGGATGTGTTTTCAGTGAAGTATGTTTTTTAACTGATGAGAGCGCCAATTAGCCTAGGACTCAGTAATTTAATCTTTATCACTCTTGTCACGTGTCCGTAATCCATAACAAACTGTACAGCTGAATCTAGGAAAGTTACAGTTGCAGATAGTGAACTGACCCAAAAAAGTCATTCTTGAATAAACATAAATGATAACGTAATGGATCCATATAGGTAGTTAGTTCCACAAGCAAATTTTAATGCAACTATCTGAAACTATGTTACTGTTTTGTACTGTACATTTCCAATTTCTTACTGTACATTTCAACAAAAATGCGGGCGGCTATAATGGAATTTACTTTCTCTTGTTCTTTAGCGGGATAGAAAAATACTTATGGCATAGGCCATCCATAGATGGTTTCCCCATGATTTTCACATCTCCTGACCTACAAACTTAACCTATAACTGAATACGTGATTTCATGCACACACGTAAACAGATACGTTTTATTATTACGTACAGGCGATTGTTTATTATAACTACGGATACGGATGGATATGCTTTGCTTTTCTTTATCTAAAGTAGGTAAGTATACGGTACGAATTTAGCTCTCCTCATCCTCATGTCTTTGATTTTGGTACCTACTACAAATTTCTTTAAAATTCAAGTCTTCTTCTATTAAGTGATTTCGATTTATTAGACTAACGATCATATAAACCCTGGTGTCAGAGTTTTTAAACCGCCTAAGGCCTCTGACATGGCTGTAAAGGAAACAGACAGGTTTCGACCTATCTAGGTATAAAACGAAGCTGCCTACACCCAGGGGAATCCACAGCCAATTAATCACCAACTAATCCTATTGTTTATGCCACGTAATACGTTTAACACGTTGATCTAAAAAAAAAAACACTCCACATCCGCTCTGTCAATGGCCCAAATTTGTTCTAATGCAGTACGCGTGACAGTATGACATTAGGTCTTTTGTTCGTTGTAATGTCGTTGTCTTCTTGAGGATGTAAAAACTGGAGGTTAAGGATGCAGCCTGTATATATAGACGACGTCTCGTCAGCTGTCATCAAAGTAATTTGGAGCCACCAATATGATGGTAAGTCTAAACCATTCTTCTATTATCATATAAATATGATGTGATTTGAGCGACGTGCTAAGAATCTCTTCTTTGTTTCGGTCCATACCGTGTCTAAGAATTCAATTCTCAGTAACAGTGAATTTTATATAAGTATTTTATTTCTTGTCGATTTGCTTTCGAGTATTAAGTCAAGTTGTCCGAGACATCCTGATGTTTCTTGTAGATAGAATACTCACACGAATCAGTAAGCGGTGATACGCCACATTGTGTTGTTTAATTTGGTCAGTGTTCTTCTTTCGTGTGAATGATTCTTCTATTAAACCTGGATTTTTTTAACCGCCTATTTTGCCTCAAACGATTGAGATCAAAGGCTTAACGTGCCCTCCGAAGCATGGACTCACATCACTTGTGGTGATACAGCATGGATTGTCTGTAATGTGTTATTTTATTTCCCTTTCAGTTAAAAACACTGGGTTTCTTTTTGACTGCCCTCGTGGTGGGATCTTTAGCAGGTTTGTTTGATTTGTTACTTTTCACGGTAATCTTATTTTTCACAAAAATACCTACTGTGACATAAAATAAGGTTACAAAAAGGCATTTACGTTCTATGTTCATATTTATCTTGAAATCTATTTATACCAACCACGTCATGCTCTCTCAATTTGTAAACAGTAATGAAATTTAATGTTAATTATTCAATTTGCAAAATAGCAAAATCATTGGTTGGTGATGGATTGATGCATGGAAATTTTGTAAACAATCTGGTAGTAGGTACATACGTGTATTTTTAAATTATTAATTTATATTTAAATAAGTAAATAAAGTAACATTAACAAATATTTTTGATGAAAGATGTGAACGTTCGTGTACAAAAACTAATAATCCTAATTTTGATAGTTTCTTGATTCAGTTATTTCTTTGACTTCATAATGGATTGGGTGCGATAAAAAATCTGTACCCACTGTAAAAGCTAAGAGAAAGAACCTAGGGTTTCGCTGTCTTGATTTAGAAACTTCAAAGGTCATTAATTATATATCAAAGCAGGCCAAGTTTTTCATTTTTACACTCTAAATACCCCATATTTTCCTTTTCACTTAATTTAGTCCTAAATTACAGGTGGGAGTGGGTGGGCCAGCGGTGGTGGCGGCGGAGGTGTTGATGGTGGTGTGATCGCCGCACGGTCCTTCGGCGGTGGCGGGAGCGGCGCTTGGGGCGGTTCGGGCGGCTTTGGACGCTCAAACAGCGGCTGGGATCAAGGAGGTGGCTTTGGAAGATCAGCTGGCGGCTGGGGGAATAGTGGAAGCGGGTTTGGAAGATCAAGTAACGGTTTGGGGAACGGAGGCGGACTAGGCAGATCTAGTGGCGGTTGGGGCAACAGCGGCGGATTAGGCAGATCAAGCGGTGGAGGTTGGGACGGCGGAAACAGCTTCGGCAGATCAGGAGGATATGGAGCAGCTGGAAGTGGATTCCAACGATCTGCAGCCACTGTCTCTGGACCTAACTTTTACTATGGAAGATCTGGTGGTAGCGGCTTCGATTCAGGTTCAAATGGCGGGTGGAACGGCGGGTCTAGCTTCAGGTCTGGCGGATCTGGAGGTGGTTGGGACAGATCTGGTGGAAGTGCTCGTTCTGGTAACGGAGGCTGGGCAAACTCTGGCTGGTAGAAAACGACGATACATAGAACGTATACCTAACTACTTAACTTGGCCTATGATGAATACAGTCTTAACTAGCTATTATTTTAGTTATTATTTAAGCTCTGTTTTGTGATACGTACCTACTATAGTTAGTTACTATGCACATTATTTTTTCTCAGCACTTACGTAAGTGTATTCTACAGCTACCTAAGTAGGTATATTATGTATATCGTAGTTTTTTTTAAGTATTTTGTAAACGAGTATGAATCTTTATCTGATAATAATTAATTTAGAAAGTATTTTGAGCTAGGATTACCTATTTTCGTGTAAAATACAGCATTGTAAGTACTTAACAAATAAATAAAGTATAACTGAACTTTATGTTTTAAAATTTTCCTATATTTGGTGAACATATTAAATAAATCAAAATATTGTTACTTATTCCGCCTAGATTACTTTATTGCACTAAATTGCCACTGCATGGCGGACGAATAGGAATAGGTATTTTTTATATTACCATCATTATTGTTTTATGGTCAACCTATAATTATTATTGTAGGTACTTTTTATTGGTACCATTATCAATTTTTGTTCATGCTCTAAAAGGCAATTTGAAAGCGATTCAGGGTCTGTCCTACACATTGTATTAAGAGTAGGTATTACAATAAGCATAATAGACTAATAGCTAATATTTTCTTTGCTAATAGTGTATCTGGGTAACTACTATTTTAACTCTTTCATTTTGACTTCCCTGCTGCATTAATTAGACGGCATAATTTTCTCGTATCATAGGAGGTACTATTTACATACCTGATTAGTTGATTACCTTATTGACACGGAAAGGGTGTATACTGTTTGCTAACAATAACCTCATAAAGATTTATTTAGAAGTTCCGTATCATCAAAAGCTTGGCAAATTATACCTACCAAGCAACACAACACATTACAATAATTATACTTACCTACCTACTTAGATTAAAGTTCCTGAAATTTATTACTTTGGTTTCACATATGAAGCAAAATTTTATAAAGTTTGATAAGTTTGTATTAATTAAATAAAAAAAAATGTTTGTTAATTATGATTTATGAGATAATAATTCGAAATTATAAAATTCTTAAGCAAAAAGAAAAGTTTAATTAAATAATTTGAAAAGTATACCTACTTACCTAATCATTAAAGATAATTATCAATTCATAATTACTATGATTACTTACGTCAGTGATTTGTGTCTAATTCCTCAATCTCAGTAAAAGTTTTGGAAAGACAGATTTAGTATTATTTACTGCAACACAATTAAGTTGGCACCAGTTTACCTATCACTTCTTTATAAGTCTGGCAAATGCTTGTTCGTTTAAGTCATATTCGGTCTTATCTTCGTACGATGTCTCTCAATATAGAACTAATTCAGAAAGATGAAAAAGTGGTATTGATAATACAAGGCACTCTCAAGAGGTTTGGGTTATCTGACGAAGCGGGCCGAGGATCTTACTGGCTGGCACAAATCGCACGTGCATGTTTTGTGGTCCTCATGATCACGCAGACCATTGCTCTCTTCATGTCTAAAGGAGACTCGGAGAAGCTGTTCGAATGCTTCAGTGTACTTACTTTCTGCAGCATGGGCGCTCTCAAAGACAGATCCTTACGCTCCAAGAACAAAGAATGGTCGCAATTGCTTACTCAGTTGGATAATTTGGAATTCAAGCAGTTGAACCATGAAACTTCTGATGTGGACTATGAGTCTGAAAACGAAGACACCAATGGAAGCGTGCGAACTCATATCGATACGTACACAGAAAAGTTTCGATCTCTTTCCGTCAGAGTTTTCCGAGTATACTTCTTTACTTGCATGATTTTCGTTTTATCACCATTTATAGAATGTCTATACTGGATTTTTGTATCTGGGGGAATGGTAAGTAGCCCTCATGTTTTGCCGGGTTGGTCTCCTTTGGAATACCTCGGTGGGTGGGGCTACTTGATCACTGTAATCGCAGAGATATTCGCAGCAGTGTACACGGTGGTCGTCCACACTGTTTTTGACTTGATGGTGTTCGGTCTGATGATATTCTTGAGTGGCCAGTTCCTGCTGCTCCGGGAATTGACAGAAGGAATCGCTGGGAAAGGTCGAGGCTACGATCTGACGCCTCAAAGAGATGCCCGAGCTCATTACAGGATTATAAGATGTCATCGTACGCTCAAGGCACTTGACAAGTAAGTTTCCATTACTAATTATTACCTACCTATAGCCTAAAACTGTACCTAAATAATTTCTTTTTCTGTAGGTACCTAAATAATTTCTCTTTTAGCATCAATAACGTTTTTATTTCGTTTTAGCTCAGTCATCCTGTTAGACAATTTGGTGCAGAAAATTCTAGGAATTTACTTTCTTGTCGCCATATTGACTCTATGTTCCGTCGCACTGAGATTAAGTTCAGTAAGTACCTACCTTACATATATTAGCTGTATAATTTTCCTTCTAAGTATAACAAGTTTTAATTCTGGCTTGGCCGAAATAAGTTTCTTCGTTTTTTTTAAATTTATGTATCACTATCAACTATCATACTCAAAAATACCTTAGTTCCATTATATATTTTCATTCTTTAGGAAGAAATGAGTTTGATGAAGGTGGTGTCCTTAGTGCAGTATACCGGCGGGTGCCTGATCCAGTTGTTCCTCTTCTGCTACTACGGCGATATGGTGCTGCATAAGGTTAGCATACCTACTCAATTAATAATCTTTTTATGTACGTAATTAATTTGTGTGTGAATCTAGTCTAAACCGGATGTGACCAATACAGAGATCGACGATGCGTCGAGCTCAACAATAAGCCTAGAAGGCACTGTCATTCCCACAAAGCGACGAAAAGACAGCATGATGTTTGACGTCATACTTCGCTGAGGTGGCTCTGTTTACCACGCTGTGGCATGCCTATGATGCTGGCTGGTGAAGGCCACAGCGCCTATCTTTTAAACTGTGTGATTTTGCATACAGATTTTAAATACAGGGAGTACCTATAATGCTGATCCTGACCTAGGGTGTAAACCCAAGGTGTAAACCTTCCCATGAAACTGAACAACTTTCCCCAAGAAATATAGGTTGAAATATGAAAAAATAATTGACCCTCCCATAAAGAAGACTGTAGCCGCTAATATTAATAACATTTGTATTCTACCTATGTTTCTTGGGGAAAGTAGTTCAGTTTAATGGGTAGGATCCTAGGATAACACCCTAAAATTCGTCCAGCAATTTTTTTTACTCCCGGTATAAAATAACGTCTATAGATGACTTTGACACAGAGTTCAGTAGGCATGGGTCAAGGTGCCTACGCGTCTGCGTGGTGGCGCCTGACTCCGCGCGTGCGACGCGAGGTGTTGCTATTGGCTGCTTGGCAGGCGCGCGTGCGCAGGTTGCGGGCCGGGCCGTTCAACAGGCTCGACTTGCCGTCTTTCATACAGGTAAAGGGTAGACCTACTAGAGCGACGCGGCTAGGCAACTTCATTTCATACATTTTTGTCAATTTTGCTGCTCAATGTCGAAAATCTCATACATTTTTATACAAAAAATTGTTTTCCGCGCCCCGTCGCTCTACTGCATTGTGTTGTATTGTGGTACTGTATTTGTAGAGTTCAGAAGGCATACGCAGACGTTCGGCATACGAATGTTAGTCTTTCGTATACGCATTTCGATTCGAGCGATTCAAAAGCTCCTGTTCCATCGTAAGGGACAGAAGTACTAAGTGCTTTTTAAGAATATGGGATATTTATAATTGTCTACTCTTAATCTGTGTATTTACAGATAGTACGAGCAGCATACAGCTACTACGCTGTCCTAAGAAAGTAAACATAACACTTCGGCCTCGTAACGCCTGCCTAAAATCTTACAAATCATTTCTTTTTATTGGCGATGAGTTTGATTTTCTTTCTAGAGTCTAGGGACATGAACAAAGCAATGAATACATTTTTGTAAGATGTTATTTGGTAGTACTTCAGCTTATTTATTTAAAAAATGTTATTAGTGACGATTTTCTGTTATTTAATTTTTCCTCCACTGCAGTTTACTTACAAGGGATAGCTTTAAAATTAATCAGTAATATTAAAGGTAGTGATTGGATTAGTACCTATATAAATAAAATTTACTTTTGGTTAATTTCAGTCACTGGTATAAAACCAAGTTCTTTATTTATTAACATAGCAAAATAACACTACCTTATTTAAAATTTATACACTTAGATTACATAACATAACATTGACAATTTGTCGCATTTTAAGTTTTTAAAATAGATGTTTATTTTTCTCATTTAGCAATATGGTAATTTCTTGGCTATCCTAAAGTTGAAACAGTGTGCTACTATTTTAAACAATACTTGCATACTTAGCTGGCATGGTTTGTAAACCAGTCCGCGACGGATTGTTGGTTGGTCTGCATCCACCTGATGTTGTTCCTGACTGTCTCCAAAGCCCTACGCCGCGCCCCTTCGCCCGCGCCCGCTTCCGGGTTCTCAGAGAAGAAGGTTTCCATCTGGTAAAAGATATATTTGTCAAAGAACTAAGAATGAGGTGGAAATTGGGAAGAGTCAAAGCCATGGATGGGTGACCGGTAGTGGTATAACAACTTGAGCGTTTGCGTGCTTCGGAAGGCATGTTAAGCCGTTGGTCTCGGTTAATATCGTAGATATTAGTCGTTAAGCCATGTCAGAGGCCACTGCTTAGTATTGGCGGCTTGAAAACTCAGACAACTGGGTTGGCCACTAGCCTGGCAAAAGCCTAATCTAGAATTGGGTCTGGTTTCCCTTCTGGGTTGCGGAGGTCAGATGGCAGCCGCTCTGTGTAAAAACCAGTACCCTCGTTCAATCCCCTAGATTAGATAGCCGACCCCGTGAAATATGGGTTAAGGCTAGGGAGAGTAGGGAGATGTTATGATATGAGTGATACCATGTATCATATTGCCGAGATACCGGCTAAACAGGGTAAATCTTTCCACTAGTTGATGCCACCTAGATCTAACGTCGTTCCATACTATAGCTGCATCATAATATAACTACCTAACACACCTCATACCTAGAAACATACTTTATAAATACGTACCCCTTTAAGCTTGAGCTCTGTATTGAAGTCGACTGATACCAGGTATCATATTGCCCAGATACCGGCTATTCAGGGTGAATCTTTGCACTAGTTGAGGCCACCTAGATCTATCGTCGTTCCATACTATAGCTACATCATACTATAACTACCTAAGACACCTCATACCTAGAAACATACTTTATAAATACGTACCTCTTTAAGCTTGAGCTCTGTATTGAAGTCGACTGATACCAGGTATCATATTGCCCAGATACCGGCTATTCAGGGTGAATCTTTGCACTAGTTGAGGCCACCTAGATCTATCGTCGTTCCATACTATAGCTACATCATACTATAACTACCTAAGACACCTCATACCTAGAAACATACTTTATAAATACGTACCTCTTTAAGCTTGAGCTCTGTATTGAAGTCGACTGATACCAGGTATCATATTGCCCAGATACCGGCTATTCAGGGTGAATCTTTGCACTAGTTGAGGCCACCTAGATCTAACGTCGTTCCATACTATAGCCGCATCATTCTGTAACTACTTAAAAACCCCAAGAAACATGCTTTATAAATACGTACCTCTTTAAGTTTGAGCTCTGTATTAAAGTCTTGAGTGATGCCAGGTATCATATTGCCCAGATACCGGCTATTCAGGGTGAATCTTTCTACTAGTTGAGGCCACCTAGATCTAACGTCGTCCCATACGATGGCCGCGCCCGATGGGTTGGTGGAAATCGAGTGAAGGACGTTCAGGTAGTCTTGGCTGCGGATGTTCTTCTCGTCCCATGCGAGGAGCAGGTATCTGAAAGGTATGAGATATTATATTGGGTGTTAATTTAATTGCGTGCCATAGCTTAGGGGCTGTTTCAGTAACGTTAAAGGAGCCCATAAAAAATCCAACTCAAAAAATCAAAAAACCATAAGCCTTTATTTATTATGATTCCAAGAGCTGCGTCTGGCTCTCGCGCTATAACCGAGCCCGCGCGAGTCGCTATCACTGTTTTGGTCGTTGACGCTCTGCTTACCCCATTAAGAATGCAGGCGTGATGGTATGTATGTAGCGGGACGGGGGCGGGGTGCGGGAGGCAAACGTCAACTAACCTACCAATAGCGCGGCTTTGCGTATTGATTCTCGACTTCCCCGCCGCCGCGCCCCGCACCTCACCCCCGAAGAGATCTAAACGTCGTTACATCAAGAAGTTTGCCGGCATCTGTGTCTTACCTCCGAAGGATGTTAGTGTCACGTGGTGCAGACAGCGCGTGACGTAGCTTCGTTTGTTCGTGAGCATCCTCTTCTTTCAAATACACTTGCCACAGCTTCTCCCAGTCAGTCAGGGTAGCCGATTTCATACCTGTATGGGAAAAACATTTGAAATAAAAAAAAATACAGTTTGCTTAGGACAATGCAGGCTGAATCACCTGATTGTCAGGAAGAAAACGTTAAGCCGTCGGTCCCGGTTGCTGTATTTGATAGTGATCGTTACACAAACCATGTCCGAGGCGTATTAGCTGTGCTATTAGGCGGTTTAAAAACAGAGACCAGGGTTCATCGGGTCTTGTGCCGCGTCTCTTTCATTGTGATATATTTGATTAATTTTCTTTACTTCTTGTGACTTTCTAAAAGTATTCTTTTGAATCTATTCGGAAATAAATATAGTTTTAGATTGAGTTTGAGTTTGAAAAAGAAAGGCAATCTTACCATGGTAGTAAACCAGGTCTCTGATGTCTGGCTCGATCTCCACGTGTGCGGAGGTCCTGCGGTTGTTCAGCCAGTTCAGGAATATGATGGTCCTGACCTTCTTCTGCGCATCCAATAGTTGAGGCTAGACCCAGGACTCTTACGCGCATTAGACTGTAAAAGAACAATCTTACCATGGTAGTAAACCAGGTCTCTGATGTCTGGCTCGATCTCCACGTGTGCGGAGGTCCCGTGGTTGTTCAGCCAGTTCAGGAATATGGTCCTGACCTTCCTCTGCGCGTCCGGCAGTTGAGAGCGCGTGGCTAGACCTAGGACTCTTACGCGCATTAGACTGTAAAAAAATACAAAAAAGAACATTTAATTTGTTTCGAACACTTTGATAATTTTATTAAAATCTGAATGAATAAAAACATGTATTACAAAATTAAGATATAATAAAGGGTCGCACCGTTCAATAACTCCTTGAGGAGGTTTCTCCCAGCTTTGTTTGGCGTAGAGAGGTTTGATCAGAGTTTGGGTGTATTTCTGAAAAATAAAAAAATTAACATTTTTATGTAGGGTTATATGTACCATGTTATTTATATATGTATGTAGGTATCCAATGCACTACCCCGCTTTCCTTCTTATTTTATGTTCTCCAATACTCAAAGGTTGTCTGGAAGAAATTGCTACCCTAGCAATAAGGCCGCCTGTGTTGTACTACTGTTATTTTCTGTTTTTTTGTATCTTTAATTATTTTTTGGTGCTATAAAGAATTTTTGTATTGTATTGTATTGTAGGGAAAATTAGAGGTCATCGGTTTTCAACATCGGACTAAGACTAAGCAATCTACTGCTAGACATGGACTTCCCTCGATGAAGGGCGATTGCCATAATCATGGCGCTTGGCAGGCGGATTGGCAAGCGCAGCGCAAGATTTGTCAACTAACCTGGCAGCAGGTCATCATAGCATAGCATCAGCATATCACTCAAATACATAAAATAGACGCGGCGGCCTCCCACTCTTTTTCCAAAGTTAGATACATGATTAGATACAGTGCTTACTCGTATGAAACTCATCTAACTTATTATAGTAACCAATGGTGACCATGAGCGTTATTGAGCATAATCATTCAAACAAATATCCAAATCAAATAAATACCCGAAAGCGCTCGCAGCGGCCTCCCACGGTACAAGACATGATTAGATACAGTGCTTACTCGTATGAAACTCATATTATTTTAGTATAGTAACTTACCTGCAGGTCATCATAGGCCATGGTGCCCATGAGCATATTACTCAAATACCCGAAGTCGCTCGCGGCGGCTTCCCACGGTACATAATCTTCTTCGACAGTCAGATAAGTTGTGAGGTTTAGTGCTAATTCGTAGGAAACCCGCTTTGATTGCGCTAGGGCGAATACTTCGTTGATCAAGTGGGCTCGGTCTGATATCGTCAGCTGTAAAAACAGACATGAAAAATATGCGATTTGTCTTGGATATGGTTCAAACCTGCGACCTTGAGATGCTGTTCCATCGATCTAACGTCCTTGCTTCGGAAAATTTGCTGATCTCTCACTGTTTTATTTTAGGTCCAATGCAGAAAATTATCGGGATATAAAATGGGCAGGCTCCTAGTTGTTGTTGCCACCCGACAAATAGTAGCGGGACACAGTTGGATTATTCAGTTGGTTAATATAATTATTATTATAATAGGCTAAGGCCAGTGCTAGACAAAATAGATCATGTCCATAGCAATTAAGAGTGCATGAAAACCTTTGATACCAGGGTTTTTCAGTTCGACCCCATAACCCACAATTCATTTATTTAATTTGGACTTACCTGTGGTGATTTGTTCTTCAACTGTTGTATCAAATCTTCCCACATGTCAGACGTGTAGTTGACTCTGTAATATCCAACTTGATTGTTGTTTATTTTCAACCAAGTTTCGTCCTCTTTGAGGGTTAGTTTCACTGTAAACATAAAAATAAATGTTTAGATTACTTTAAGAAATCATCATCATCAGCTCATATACGTCTCTACAGAGGGGAACGAGCCTTACCCTGAATAGGGCGATCGGGCCTTAGTCGACCACGTGGGCCCAGTATGGATTGATCGACTTCACACACAATCTTTGGATTTCTTCGTAGGTGTGTGCAGGCTTCACCGTAAAAGCGCCGAATAAACGTACATAATGAAATTCGGAAACCGAAAAAATCGCAGGAGCACATGAGGCAGCGGCCCTATCCAATCCAATACACCTTGGGAATTTGGACTTTAAAAAATAATAAAACATTTATTGTCTTTTAATAGATTTTGACTCTAGTCTAAGACGGTCGATGCATACGAAAACAGACTTAGGTAGTAAAGTGAACCTATTATTGACATACTAAATGTACCTACTCATTACTTACCACTATTAGCATCATTTGGGAACCACAAAATATTTTCACTGGGTCCTTTGTTCGTAGTGTAGGTAATTGGAATGAACCACCGGTAGCTGAAACCAATATACAACTTTATTATGATTAATCTCCACACAAAAATAACGGTTTTGACCAAAGGTATCCGCACAAAATAAATTAATCTTAACTAAAATGGTCACCTGTCATTGTCTATCCTAAGAGAACAGAATGGGACGGCAACAGTTTTGGTTAATATTTAGTTAAGTCATGCTCTCCACGAATCGATAGCATAGTCAGATTAGTCAGTCATAAATCATAATAATACTATATCAAGAAATAATAAAATCTTACTCAAAAGGCGAATCATTAGGGATCGAGGATCGAGCAGGAATCGTGACTGCGTGATGACGTATGTGTTCGGAGTCTCCTCCTTCGATACTTGAAGGTATGGATAGCCCATCTGACGAGTCCAAGTGTCCAATATGTAACTGAAAACATAAAACAAACGTGAAATGTATGTTGTAACAGTCAAGTGACTAAAGGATATGATCGGAACACAAGGTCCAGTCAATAATAAAAAAAAAATTACACTTCTAGTTGTTACAGCTGGACTGATAGGTATGAGATTATAGAAATAGAACGAGTGATCTTCATTCTCTTAGGTGGTGTGTCATATGATGATGGCCATCGTATATGGTCGAAACGTCGAGGTTAATACCTCCGTCAAACCCACAAGTGAGTAGCCGAGTATTTTATAAAAAACTTGTCGAAGAAAACTCCATTTAAAAAGTCGTGGACGGTCTACCAACCCCGTGAAGGGATACAGGCGCAAATCTTTTTATACTGATTAGGTATATTTTCATGTTAGTTTCATGTTTCTGACATGTATTTATGTGGGATTGGATCTCTACTCTATGGTAATTAGATGATTTACGAACGATGAAGTATGATGGTGTCTAAAGGAAGATGTGAGAAGGAGAAGATGATAGTTACGTTGCACAAGTGCGAGAGAGAGAGCGAATCTGTATGATAGTTCAGTCTGGATGGAGCGGGCGATGGCGACGGATGTGATTCTGCAGTAGTTTGAAGAAGTTAAAGACTTGAAGATATTGTATTTTCTTGCCTCCGCGCCTGCCCCCCATCCTATATTTATCTGATCTAAATACTCACGTCAGATTGAGGTTAGGATTGTTCTTCTTGAAGTAAGGCTCGAGCATATCCAGTAGGTCTTTAGTTACCGTGTTTCTGAACTCGTATTTCTTCAGGTAGTCTGACACGCCTTTACGGAAGTTCTCTTCGCCGATGAAGCCTTCCAAACATTCGGAGTATTGATGCTCCCTAAACGTATACATAATCTTCTATGAGATAAAAAAGCTTGCTCTGAGATTTTTCACACATACTATACAAATATAAGCGTTTTTAGGAGTCTAAAGCCAGTACAAATACTATAGCCATCAATCTAATTGGTGGGATATCACACGCTACGCTTTCACTAGATCTTTCCAACCAAATATGTGAATACAACATGCGTCAAGCAAGACCTTGAAGATTAAGACGAAATAAAATTAAAGTAGGAACACAAAAATTAAAAGTGTTGTAAGATTCATCCCTTTCAATTTGTTATACCTTGTTATATGAGATGGCGTCAAAAATGGCAGTTATTTGGTCTGGTGTGTCCACTGTCTGCACTATGGGGTGGCTGGAGAGTTTCGCATCGGTCACCAGTACTGAGTGCAGAGTTTTTGTAAGGAACAGCTCCAACTGAAAAAAAAATAAGTTTCTTATGTTATATTCATTCCACACTGGGTAATGTAGGGTAACATATAAGATATGAAAATCAATTGTATACCCTGACCACGAATTAAAAAGATCTGTCATAGAGATATACCATAGAGAAGGACTTAGACTTTCTCTTCTTCTTTCTCTGTCTTTCTGTTTTCAGGTCTTTTTAGTCCGTGGTCATGCTATTATACACAATGCAAACTAAAAAGCTTACAGGCACCCGATTTTTTGATATACAAAAAAAGCCTTACCATTGTCCATGTGGGTTCTATCGCATTCAATGCTTTCACTTGCATGTACGAAGCAAAACCTTCGTTCAGCCAGAGATCGTCCCACCACTTCAAGGTGACTAAAAACACATGTAAGTAACAGAATGTAAAAGTCAAAAGAAATGAAATTAAAAATCTTCATCAGGGTTGCTGATTCCATTGGAGACAAAATGTCGCCATCTGGTTTTCTGTCTCAAAAGCCTAGAAATCAGATTTTAATAGCACTTTAAATTAAAATTCAAGTAAATTTTTAAGTATAAGGTGCCTCATGTGCCTATAAATATTCAAGAGGTAATCACAAAAAAAAAATACAAATTAAAAATTAAAAAATTAATTCCTTACCCAAATTACCAAACCACATATGAGCGAGCTCATGAGCAATAGTATTTGCTACATTGTATTTGTTTCTTGCTGATGCAGTAGCTGGGTCCACTAAGAAGGATGTTTCCCGGTATGTGATAAGTCCCCAGTGCTCGGTCGCACCTGATTGGTAGTCTGGGATCGCTATCATATCTGGAATGTTCGAAAGACAAAATACACATCAAATACGAAACTGAAAGCACATCAGAACTCCAGTTGTTAAAACTAAAAATATAATAAAAACTTCAAAACTTTCATATTTTATAAAAAAATTACATGTAAGTAGGTGTGTTGTACGTAAGTCATTGTAGCACCTACCTTTACCCAATAACTACAAGTAAAGTATAAAATAAGACAAAATTAAATACAATAAATAACTTGAAACAAATTGATTTTTATAAGTAGGTAGTATTGGTTTACCAGTAGTTGACTAGTACAGAAATTCTTGACAAACCCAAATTATGTTTGCCTGTTGCCTGGAAGATATTGCTACATTAGCAATAAGGCCACCAATTGTACTACTTTCCATTTGTTTAATTTGTAATTTTTGTGTTTTTGTGCAATGCAGTATATTCTATTCTATTCTATGTTTAGTATGTTGACTATTCTATTCTATATTTAGTATGTTGAGGTAACCAATAAATTAAGATTTAAATAAGTAAAATCAACAGTAGGTACCTAACATAGTAAAGAAAACTTATGAAAATTTAATTCTTAGGTGACTTACCTAATTTTGGGAGAGGGAAAGGCACTTCATAATACTTCACATAATATTCAGTTGCTCTTTTACCAATGTCTAGCGCAAAGTCAATCTTGTGCATCTGATCCTTTTGAGCAAAAGTACGGAGCTTGAAATTCTTTCCAATGCCATTTGCATTTATATCTGTCTCCTTGAAGTCAAAGTCACAGACCACAAAACAAGCTAAATATGTGGACATTGGCACACTAGTTGCAAAGGTGACGGACTCCAAGTTTGTATCCTTATCAATTGTCTTAGAAACTTCCTGAAATGTTGAATAATATAATTTTAATAGGAATTGAAGCAAACAAAAAGCATTTTAAATTATTTCAATATCAGATCTGTTCTCTATTTAATTTAAATAATTGAATATAATTTTTAAATGATGTCAATATTCTTGTTTCAGTAGTAAAATAATTTTATTTTTTAAGTTATTAAAATATCTAAATAAGTCTCTTTGCATTTAACTTTTCCAGGGTCACTACTGGCCATTTTCCATGAAAAAAAGTAAAGAATACCCATATAAATAATTTTATACTACACCTATTCGGAAAGTATATTAGTTCTTACTTAAAAAAAGGAAAGAAAGTACGTAAATCCAAGCGAACGAATATGCGGGCGGCAAAAATATATGGGATTTACTTTCTCCCCTAGGGGAGAAAGTATTTTCTCCCCTCCTATTTTTTTTTTAAATTCATAATTCAAAACTAGAAACAGGCGAATGCCAAAAAACAAAAAGTTTGTATGTCGAAGCCCACAAAATGATACTGGCCACTTACATTTTTTGGCAGTATGTGCTTTACTTCATTTGTCTCTTTTATATTTTTAAGTAAAAAATATGGCAAAATCAACATGTCCGCGCGAATTCTTTTTCGTTCTTTGATTTATATGACTTATTTAATGTAAATTAAGTGTTTAGTGTTTTCGATGTAATGTGTAACTGTATTAATATGTGTTTTGTTTGTTTGTGTTCTGTTCGCATGGATGATGACACTTCAAATGTTCTTAAGTTATCTTCTCATGTAAGTGATATCATTCTTTATCTTACAAGGATTTTTGATTATATTTTCCTCATAGGTGTAGTATAAAGCACTATGTATAACTCGGAAGAAAATGCGATTCCCAACTCGTGTGTATTGAGGCCCTCAGCTGCGCTTCGGGCCTCAAACTACACCCTCGTGGGAATCGGTCATGTTCTCTCCTCGTTAAACAATGTACTATTACACACCTCTGCATTATTATATCAACATAATGTATCAAGGAACTTGCGTTTAAAGCAAGAAAATAATCCCAAGGGATATAAAGTTGTATGGAAATCCTTAATAGCCCAAGGGTTATTATGAGATTTGAATTTGGAATGTCATGTGAACTACTAAGAAAATAATTTTCAGAAAAAATAATATGGCTGTGTGTGTATTAAAACTGTTGCCACACTCGCCTTCTGTGCTTCCCGGCGAGTGTAAAAAGGCTGCATGACTAGTTATCTGTATGTGCTCTTTGCTTTGTATAAATAAAAAAAAAAAACTAAAAAAAAACGCGGTTTGTTTTTACGGTTTTTGCAAAAGTTTTTCTTTCATTGATTTTGACTTCCATTTCGTAAATTGTTGAGTGAAATTAATATTTTGACTTCAGAAAGACATTGTGACTAGTATTTTATCGTATTTTGTTATTTATATTGAATATGTTAAATATGAACAATTCGTTTTTTGGAAAAATACGTAGGTAGTGGATTGTGAACGTGAAGTGTAGTTCAGTGAGTGTGAGTTGACTTTCGGATCTGTTGCTTCTGGTATGTTTTCAATATTTTATTTATCTATCAATATTACATGATCAGGTATATTTCTGAGCTTTATTATCTTACAGACGCCTGACACCGTCTAAGTAATCTGTGCAGTAGGTGTGTAAAATATAGTATGCTCCTCGGGAATAAATGTGTCTTCGCCTTGGGCAGACTTGAATCCCTCGCTACATTCAGGATTCTTGTCATAATTCCCTCGCTTCGCTCAGGAATTAAAGATTTAATTCCCTCGCTGCGCTCGGGAATTAATCCTAGAATCCTTCATTCCGCTCAGGATTCAATATGCTGCCCGTGACGTTAGACACTGCTTTATTCCCGCGTTGCATAATATACTATAAAGAAATATTCTATTTACTTTTTAATTTTGGTTTAATGGCTATCATCTGATTTTTTTATGCTTTGACTGCCAGTTTTATATACAAAATTGATATTAAAATAAAACCTATGATTAAAACTATTTATCTATTTCTTAGGGTTCCTACACACTATGCGTGCCGCGTCTTTCAAAGGAAGGTAGGAGCCTTTACACAAAGAGTTTTAAACCTATATTTTCTTATCAACTTTTTCATGACCTAACTTTTTATTCATACAGTTTACCATCATGGAGAGCTTACATTCATGTTGGAGAGGGCGATATGTGTGGTTGGCTTCACCAAAGTGATATCATACGTAGCCTTAAAGTCCGGTTCATCAAAACACGGGAATGCTTGACGGGCATAAGTTGGTTGGAACTTACTCGCCACCATTGTTCTGGAATGAAAACATAACTAACATAATATACATAGTCAATATAGTCAAGCCTGTATCTCTTACGAGGGGTAGGCAAAACATCAATAACCTCAAAAATGGGTGTCTTAGTCACGTCTGATACGTTTTGAGGTTCATTTTAAAAAGAACTAATCAATACTAAAAATAAAAAGAAGCTGGCGTATAAAAAGAGACTAATTTATTACCCTTTGTTTTTCAACCGTGACAAATAAAACCCAACAATGTTTCTAGTCAGATCACCGTTAAAATCCACACATATTTGATAGTTTCCAGAACTAAGGGGACTGTCGAAATGTATTAACAGTTGCTCTATCTGTTTAACTTCTAGATATTTCAAAATTGGAACTTCTTGGTCACCCTTAAGCACCTTCACATCACTAATGTCTAGGAACTTTGTATGCAGTTGTATGTACTTTTTTTGCTCTTTTACATTCACGTCGATTTTAACACTACCCTTAAAAGCCCCAGTCACTAAGTCAGGGTGCAAAACGAGCTTGTAATTCACCGGATGGACCAGTGAAGATAACCTATCAGAAATGGTCACTTTTAGCGGCGATTTTTCCATTGTGGTTGATATCGTATGCACAGAACTGGATGAATAATGTCTGCGTAGTAACACTGAACTTATTTTCACTAAATTTTGTGGTTTAAATTTAAAATGCATAGAAATAATTTATCAACAAAGAAAGCCGAAAAGCGGTATAAACAGCTGTCAGCTTTTGTCATTATTTTGACAGTCAAAAAAGTAGGTTTCATTGAGCCCTGAGATATTCATATTGTGTTCCTATCTTTTACTGTCATGCAAGTATTTTGTAGGTTTGTCTCTTTCTTTAATTGTTTTACGATGATGCTACTGGAAATATGGCTTAGCTGTCAGAATGGTCTGGGGTACGTTCAGAGCCGCTCGATCGATCGAAATTTAACCTGGTTAAAAATTATACTGCCCGTTCAGAGGCGCCTGTCAGATGAAATTTCGACCAGGTTAATTTTTATCCTGCCCGTTCAGAGACGCACCGGTAGTGAAATTTTATCTGACAGCGGCTAAAGTGCACGTTCAGTGCGTCCCGGAAGTATGAAACTCGTACGGTATAACATTTATACTGGGTCGTCTGAACGCACTCCAGGGGTACGTTCTTGCCCGTTTCCCTAGCGCAAGATTAAGGCGGTTACCTTAGGCGGATAATCAAAAACGCAAAAGTTGAGGTAGTTATACATACTTAGTAACTAACATATCATACTCATAAAAATATATGTGAAACTATAAGCCCGAGGGCATTGTTTGCTTATGTTTTCATTTTTTTTTATCATAAATAAATCACAAACTCAGGTTTAAAAAACATTTTGAGGTGGTTGTACTCTTTAATTATAAGACAGAACTTCGTAATTTTTACTGAATACATTCCTCAAACTATAAGCTTAGTTTGCTAACTTTTTTGAAATTTTGTGCGTATTTTTTTTTAAATCGCATTTTTGTGCTGTGCGATTTTAACAAATTTTTGGCGTGACCATGATGGACGTAACCGCCACGCTGTGGTGTGCGCTCTTTTGAACTATATAATCAATGGCGTTAAGTTCGATATTTGAATAGCTCGAAATCGACTTTCTTATAAATGCTTATCTGACATTGATATAAGCCTTAAGGGAACTTTTCGCGATGACAGTTGATAAAACCACGTTTTGAATCGCCTGTCATTTCATCCTGACAGTTGCAAGTGCGTGCATGAACGGGGTGGTTTACGCGAGCTGTCAAATTAAAAATCGACGGTCTTTAGTGAAACGCGGGCGAACGTCCCCCAGAAATGAAAAGTGGGCGGTTTTCAAAGAAGTTACCCTGGATATCCGATAGATGGCAGTATGGGTATATTCGAGAGGTGCCAAAAAGTTTTGAAAAAATTTCCTGGGTAGTCCAAAGCTTGGTATTGGGTCTTTGGCACTAAAAAAGTTAGTAAACTACATAGAGTGTAAACTAGATAAAGTTTGTAGGTGTAGTGCAGTACCATCGATGCACTACCATACTATCACGTTATTAATCTGTTAATTTGCCAAATCTAACTTACCCGCCATTTTTCAAAGTGCTTGAATATATGGATATGATTCGCTTGTCCAGCCTTCCACTAAACTTGATTTCCAAGGTGTATCCTGGAAATTCTGCCAACAAATCCTTGGAGCTCACGAAAAGGAACTCCCTTTTATCGTTATCCTCACTTAAACTGTGCTGAACTTCAATAGTTTCGTTATTAGGTCTCTTTAACGAGACTTCCTCTATTTTAAGCTTATGGGAGTGAAGGATTATTTGTCTAGTAAGCACTAGAATATCGATGGTTATATGAACGGTTCCTTCAAAAGTCTTGTTTATCATGTCCGGTCGCAGTACAAGTTTGTAGTTTTTTGGAACGATGTATCTTGACAATCTGAAGTTCACCTGTGGGGAAAGCAACATGCATTTAATATATTAGGCTTCGATTTAATACACCTAGCTAAATACTTACATTACATTGCTTTTAAAACATGTACCTAAATAAATATTTAGAAACCAAAAATTTTGGCACCTGTCATTTTCTATCCTGAGAGAACAGACAGGGGCGGCAATCATTTTAGTTAAGATTTAGTTAGGTATGTCGTGGTCTCTCCGAATCGATAAGAGTGTCTCAAAGTCTCAAAAATAAAATTGTACCTACCTTTAGCATACCGTCGCGCGATAACGAATATATCGCATCTATCTGTCAAACTCCCATACAATTTGACAGATAGATGCGATAAAATGTGTGATAAAACGGCTATCACGGTCTTATCGCGGCCGCATGCTACGGGGGCTGCTGGTGCTAAATACCTTAATACTTTTTCTTTTTTTTACCTTTTCGATTTTTGAAAAGGATGTAGGAGGAGCCACAGATGTTTTTAACAGAAGAGTTTGGCAACTCGTGGAGCCTTGAACTAAGCTGCATGTTATGGTAAGCTGCATGTTTGTTATGGTACCAGTGAAGGTGCTACGATCCCAAGGTTTAAGAAAATATATACCTTTTCTATTTTTGAAGGAGTCGTAGGTGTAGCCACAGAGGTGTTCGAGGTAGAGTTATCACTGGTGATCATTTGGCAGCTCGTTGAGTTTAGCTGCATGTTCCTATGCGCCAACGCAACAATCCCGACCAGCAGGAATGCGACACATAAACTAAGCACCATGAGGAGTTTGTTCCTCCGAAGCCACTCCGCGAATTTCATCTGTAATGAGATTAACTTGTTAACAGTCAAAACTTTAAGCTGATGTGGTCCTGTGGCCACAAAGCTGATAAACTTTTAACTTAGTTGAAGACTAAATACATAAGTAAGTACATTATAAAGTCACGCCTTTATCTCAAACGGAATAGGCAGAGCGTAAAACGCCTCGTAGAAGGCGCCTTCGCCACGTGACATGTTGTTAGCCTATCGTGCAACCCTCGAATCCCTTTTGCTGACTTCTACAGCATCCCGGCCGGGAGGAAGGGTGGCTGGAACATTCTATGTTTTGAGGACATATTTTGTTCACAATCACTTCTCATCAGTATACCTATACACAAAAGAACTGGACGATGATGGTAACCTTTCCTCGACTCAAGCTCAAGGAGAACAAAAAATTATCTAGGTAAACATTTATTTACCAAATTAGATTATTTATTTTTATAGTGTAATATCAAATGCAGTTGAATATGTACCTACCTATATACCTTCCTACTTCCAATCTAAATTTTAATAGGTCGATCTAGCTAATCAATAAATAGGCCAAAGATAATTTGCATTGGCAGCAATTCGGCGCTGCAAATTACAGGGCTTAACTACCTACTTAATATAAGTCCTTAGGTACCTGTCACTTTCTACCATAAGAGAACAGAGAGAGACGGAAATCATTTTAGGTGCGATTTATTGTCGTGTTCTCACCGAATTGCCTTCATTAACTACAATGTGTAGGTAACAATAGGAAGGAAGTAAAAAAGTTGTTGACTACAGATGGTAGGTTTCACAAGGATGTGATGTGAACCTACCCATGAACTGAACAAATTTCATCAAGGAACACTGTTGTTAAAAACAAGTTGGCCTTCCTATAGGTACCTAAGTACCTACAAAATGACTCGAGCAGCTGACAATATTTTTTTCTAATTTTGAGCTATGTTCCTTGGGAAAAGTTGTTCAGTCTTATACACACCGTAAAGTTGTGTAATCTATTTTTGACTTCCCATACTACATGGGCTATCAGCTGATGCATTTTGTATGGAAGACCAAATTTTTTTTTCGTTATTCGACCTATGTTCCTTAGGGAAAGTTGTTCAGTTTCATGGGTAGATTCACCCATATCTTGATGCATATACCCTTTCTGTTACACATTGTATATACATATAAAATAATAATAATTTATTTACCATAGCGATGTGATTCCGTAACGCGAGGCACGTGTCTTGTCCCTAAACTGTGTTTGACTTTTGTGTTTGAGTTATTTCAGGAAATTGCTCAATTTCGTACCTATCATCAATCACCAACGAACTATTTCCTATCACTTTCACTCTTCGTAGCTATCACTCACAACACAAGTCAACTTTGTTCCAAAATTAAAATGAAATTGTTGCTATGATAAAAGGAACGTCCGTCACCTACCTACGAAAAAATTCACTTATAATTCGAAATGTGGGTGGGTGTAAGTGCCGTTACCTACATCATAAATTATTTTAGGGCACACTAAAGAGCAATCTTCTTGAAGTCATTCAATAAATTTTGCCGATCTATAATTCATTACTTACTTAAACGCTTCACACGTCTGCCAGGAGTGGCCGAGCGCGGTATAGTCAGTATTTAAGTATTATGATTCCAAGAAATAGTACCATTATACGTTAGAGACAGAAAATAAACCAATGTACGGTCGAGTAAATTTGGAAGATTCAGAAGGTCTTGAAAGGCACGAGATCTGTGATTTTTTCTATCGCTCCCAGTCCAGCACGGAAGAATCTAAATGCATGTATCTACAGTTTGGGAAAGTCGTAACGTAACGCCATTGACATATCGTTCAAATTAGCGCTACGTTCGATATTTTGAATAGCTCGAAATCGAGCTGCTTATCTGACAGTGATATAAGCCTTAAGTAGCCGACGACGACGTTATAAACAGTTTCCTTTCTTCCGCTGTATGTAGTAGGATAAAGTTGCCAGTATTGTACCCAAAATGATGTTTATAATTTTTATGTGGCAGTTTATAGGATTTAATTTTGTGGTCAGGTAAATAGCCCTTTCTCAGTGCAATTACTTGGCACCTTAAAGTGGCGCATAAATTAACCAATTAACCTTTGTTGATGATCCATTATTTCGATGTACCTACGTGTGTAGCAGCAGGTTAGAATAGCATACATACATATGTACATAAAATCACGCCTTTATCCCTAATGGGGTAGGCAGAGCAAATACTACCTAATTAAAAGGTCGTTCCACCACGTCTGACAAGTTTTGAGGGTTATTTATTACAGGTGATTATGTAGTAAGTATATTGTTTTAGTTACGGGTTTTCAGGTTAGAATAGCATCTCTTCAAAAACCCAGTGGATGAGCAGCATCGTTTCCCTGTCGGTAAATACCATCTTGCACTGCCTTTAACTGCTTCCGTGGTCTAGTGGTCTGAGCCATGGGCTCCCGATCCGGATGGTGGGTTCGATTTCCTCGGATTTGTGTTCCCAAAGTTGATATTTGTCAATTTAAATATCACTTTGTGAGATTTTCCCCAGTTTGGTTAGGACAATGCAGGCTGAATCACCTGATTGTCTGGATGTAAAGGACGCCGTGCTTCGGAGGGCACGTAAAGCTGTCGGTCCCGGTCGCTGTCTTTGATAGTGGTCGTTACACAAACCATGTCAGAGGCCTATTACCCGAGCTATTAGGCGGCTTAAAAACTCTGACACCAGGGTTCATCGGATCGAAAAACCCACTCGACAAGATAAAGATCTTGATGCCTGCATTTAACTTTGACATAAAAAAAAACGCCACAGACAGGTTGTACCTACGACCTTCAGAATAGATATAAAATAGCACATGTAAGTGCAAATATCCTCAAAGTGCAAATATCCTTAAAAACAATGAAAATAGCAATTTATCTTTTGCAATACCTAATTAACTAGTTCCTATAAAAAATAACATTCACTATTCTAGTTACCTTTCGTGATATTATTTCCAACTATCACAATGCACGAAAGACTATGCGGAATCGAGTTTCACTGTTGCACTTGATTCACGCACACTCCTTTCACTTCAAATCACTTGTTGTTTAATTTTTTGTCACTTGCTTTTTAATAACTGTATTTTTAATGTCCCTATTTATTAGCGGCCAGGCTTATCTTCGCTAGCTAGCGTCACCAAAATCTCATTCAGAATCTGTTACTGGTTCCTATTTTGAATACCAGGGTTGTATGCTGTTAGATTTTAGATACTAAGCTTGTATGCACTCTACAAAATGAGTGCACAGTGTCACAGTTTGCCTGTGTTACTGAACTCGTTAGAAGGCGATCGCGATAACGTTGCGAAATTAATAGTTTCTCTGTTGACCGTGACGTGACCAGGTAGGCGAGGTGACGTGATCTAAGCCTGCAGCAGATGTTGGCTATAATATAGGTATTGAGCTATATTTTGAAAATTTTATATGCAGACTCATGAAACTGAACAACTGTCTATTCATCATCATCAGTCCACTGCTAGACATGGGCCTCCCCAAAATTGGGGGTATATGCCATACTCACCACGCTTGGCTGGCGGGTTGGTGAGCGCAGTAGAAGTTTTCCATTCACGGGGAACGCTGCTGCCCATTCTCTGGATTTTTCCTTTAGTCGCCTTTTACGACACTCGCAGGAAGTGATGGGATGATGCTATTCTAGCCCGGCACCACACAACTGTCTATTGACAGGGAACAAAATCTGGGTCAAAATATTCCGTTCCTTTGGGATATTTTGTTCAATTTAATAGCAAGCTACAACATACGATAGCTAAATACGAAACTTAGTTTTTACTTTCGTTCAAAGGCGTAAAGATTAAGCCCGTGTTATTGCTGACACGAAGAAAAGAAGAATAATAAGTACTTATATATTGTAGGTATGTCTTCTGTAATACCTATTACCTACATAGCTCCAAAAAAAATATTTATATCAAAACAAAACATAGGAAAACAAATATTCGTAATTATTACTGCATAAATCTAAATGTCGTAGGATTATGATGAAATCGGGTTTCTGATTTGAAAAACTAGGATTTTGATCAAAACCCGGACTTTGACAAATTACTGGTCATAACATAATCCAGAGAATGTGTCTAACCTAACACCGCTGACAGAAAGCTAGTAGGAAATAATCACGTTACCCTAGTACTATTATATATTCTGTGACGTTACGTACATTATTATAGCTACCTGCCTCCGTGGTCTAACGGTCTGAGCCATGGGCTCACGACCCGGGGGTCCCGGGTTCGATTCCCGGCGGGGGACAATGACTTTGTGTTGTTGTTTCTAGTTTGGTTAGGACATTGCAGGCTGATCACCTGATTGTCCGAAAAGTAAGATGATCCATGCTGTCGGATGGGCGTGTAAATAGTCGGTCCTGCGCCTGATTTCTCGGTCGTGTCAGTTAATCTGTCCCATCAGAATAAGAGATTGAAGGAATAGAGAGTGCACTCGTGTGTTGCGCAAACACTTGGGTACTAAAAACTAGTCCTGCGCAGTTGGCCGATCTCTGGAAGATTGGCCGCCGTCACTGAAAATCAGTTGGGAGGACTATTACTATTATTATAGCTACGTCTATAAATGAGACCTAATACCTAATGTGAATCCATTCACAATGTAGTTAATATTCAACGAGTTTCTGTTTTGTTCATTAATGTAGTCTAATACATAACAGCTGATCTTATACAACAGCAGTGGGTCTTAAAATACAGGGTGTAACTGACAGCAATGCGATCCTTAAACTCCTTAAACGCCTTAAGACAGGAATTGAAACACATTTTTTTTTAGTTATTCGATAACACAAGTAGTACATACGGTACGCCGAAGGTCTACCTTTTTATATAAAAAAAAACATTATCAAAAAACACAATCTGTTGACAACAAAATGCTTCTCGGATCTCTCGTCTCGCCGCAGTAAATCCACAGAAAAGGAAAAGAAATAGAAGTACCGCTAAATAGATGTGTTGTCATGTCACAGACGCTTCGTGATAATATTTTAATCTCTTTACGTAGGTAGCAAATATTCATTTATCGAGATAATTAGAACGGCACGCGTAGGAAATTTATATGTAACAAGAAACCTTTTAGAGTGGGTGTATTGTAAATAGTTTCCAGTCTTCCTGCAGGGGTTTCCGATAACCTACAAAATCGAAACTGAATAACTTTCACTAATAATCTCTTCTGATGAATGTTAAAAAAATGGCTTCTAAATTCTTTAATTGAAGTGGTAATTTTTATTGGGCCCCTTAGAAGCCTGAAATAAAGATCTATTTATTTATTTTTTATTGGGGAAGTAAATTTTTTTGTTTACCCATAGTTTTTTTTGTGTAAGTTGTTCAGTTTCTTTGATTGAGCTGTTATACTTGAAGTTTTCGGGACACCGCCGCCGTCTCATACACCCTGTATAACGTGGTTAGATATTCCTCCGAAGCTTACTGTGTCAAAGTGTGCCTCAAAGATATCAGATTATATATGTGACATAAAGTCGTTGTAGTGAAAATTTACGCATAACATGCAATATTGGAATATTAAGAACTCAGTAGCTTTTCGGCCGCGTTTTTACCTGCGTTAAATGAGTTTTGCCGTGGAAATAAAGGTTTTTCCGCGGTGAAAAGTAGCCTATGTCCTATTCCAGGACCTAACCTAATACGTGTGCCAAGTTCCATCCCGATTAGTTAAGTTGTTGAAGCGTGATTGAGTAACAATCATCCAAGTATCCAATCTTTCGCATTTGTAATAGGTATTAGTAGGATGTAGAACAGTATGCTAGGCTATTTATTTTATT